>JAKUCM010006429.1:0-74335 GCA_023374145.1 Lepidium sativum
GTACTGAAACGTTACATACTACTTTATAACCCTGCTAATCAGTCATTCTCTCTCGTTTTTTCTTTCTTTGTTTCCGTTTAGGTATATAATATAGCTCATGGGTTTTCTGTCAAATACTTCAGCTTTGTGAAAGAGTCCCTTAAGTTTTTAACGAAGTATATAGCGACCTTTTCCAATGAGGATGCTCAGGCCCTGGATGAAGCTAAAGAGGAGGCTGTTCGTGCAGTTATCGAGTTTGTCAAAGCTTCCAGTATATTCCAGGTATCATTATTATAAGCATAACATGATTTAAATGTGTAAGATTCATTGTTTTATCACTGATTTTCTTAAATCCTGCAGTGTGATTTATTGGACTTGCCAGCCGTAGCACAATTGCAAAAGGATGCTAAATATGCACTGGCTTACCAGCTATTGAAGATCTTTCTTACTCAGAGACTAAATGCCTACACAGAATTCCAAAGTGCTAATTCGGGTTTTCTTCAAAGCTATGGTATGAGTACGTTAATTCTTTTACTGTTTTGCTTAAACATGATTTCCTGATGAATCCTCTGGTGTTTATAGGACTTGTCGATGAAGATTGTGTTACAAAGATGAGATTGTTGTCACTAGTGGACTTAGCTTCAGATGAATCTGGCAAAATACCTTACGCCTTAATCAAGGACACTTTACAGGTAAAAACCCTCATCTGCTTACATAATGCATCAAATATTGTGACTCTTTTAGTTGCTTACATTTCTCTTTGTATTCAGGTAAACGGAGAGGAGGTTGAGTTATGGATTGTGAAGGCAATAACCGCGAAATTGATTGATTGTAAAATGGATCAGATGAACCAAGTTGTAATTGTCAGGTAAGTCACACATCTATCAAATTTTGCAACTTACGCACGTGTCTACCCAATATGCCTAATTTGATGGTATTATTCATATCTTTCAGCCGGTGCTCTGAACGTGAATTTGGGACAAAGCAATGGCAATCTCTTCGAACAAAGCTTGCGAGTTGGAGGGTAATTACAAACAGTTCAAACACTTTTCACATCAGTTTTACTACGAATGATATCCGAATCTGATTTTGTTGTTGTTATGTAGGACAACATTGCAAACATCATAAGTACAATCGAATCAAACAAGGTAAGCGAGGAAGGTTCTCAAGCATCATCATCATCTGCTGCAGCAATTCAAGGGTTAACTGTTCGTTGAAAAGGAAATCCATTTTTACATCCAGAAGAGCTCTCAAATATTTCGACTACTTAAAGCTTTCCTCTGTGTAATTGCTTTCAGAGTTTTTTGATAATTGAATGTTTTTTGCCTCTAAAACAATGTGGAGACTTTTGCTATACATTATTTTTCTCGTAATAACGTTTCCTATTTTAAGGATGAACTCGGCAATAGGCACCTCTTAGCTTGACTGAGGCAGAAATTTTCTTACAAACATGGAGACAAAGAGGTATTAGTAACCATTTCCAACTAGATTCAATGAACACAACAAGATTTTATAGTTTCGTACAGGGAGAGTATATAGACAAAAGGACACACTAAGCTAACCATACCCTCTCTGATAGGTTATGAATCAGTTAAAAAAACTGTAGAAGAAGCTAAATTCTACAGTTGATGATTCTTACAAGATGCCATGTAGGAACAGATTTAGTAACAAGGAGATTGATGTGGCAATTGTTACAAACCGAGAACTGATTAGTTTGTGTGAACCGGTATTAGGCAACCAAGGGTAAGAATCAGGAGGAGGCATCACACAGTTATCTCCATTGAAATAGATTCTTCTTGGAAATGCCCAACCTTTCTCAAATGTGAAAGCTTGATGCTTCTTTCTGGAACAGTAGCTCAGATTGTACATTACCAAATGGACCAGCTTGCATCAACAGATCATTGTAGAACTTTATTCCCCAGAGAATCGCAGTATCGTCTATAATAAAACAAAAACACATCAAGATTGGTTCTATTCTGTGGAAGCATGGAATTGATTGATGGTACTTACTTATGGAAGCATAAGGAGTCAAAGCTTTATAGTTGAAGCTAAAAGTCTGAGTGAGATTATCAAAATTTGGATGCTGCGCGACGAGATTCCACTGTGTATAGTTCATGTTGTGGTTGAAATTTGTAATGGTTACTTTAACTCTCCAGTACTGTTTGTAGTTAACCTTCACATGCCAGTGTATTCTAACTGGACACATATGATTTGTACATTGGACTAGAGGCGGTATGTCCATGTTTTTCCCGGCATTTGGAATGACTGATGCTATCTTTGGACCTTTTGGGCTATGAGTGGACAGACAAGACACCAATATTAACCGAGCAAGATAATGAATTTTCTGGTAATAAAAGAAAGCTATGAGAAGAACTTACTCTACACAATTTCCTGGCTGAGAAGTGTTTCGGCATCCACAGGAGCATGTTGGACAAGGAACAATTGTGCTGTTATAAAACGATGAAAGCGATACACAGCAAGTAGGAGTCTTCTGAGCTAAGAACTGTGAGTATGTGCAAGTTATATTCCAAGTCACTGTCACAGCAGAAAATGAAAAAACTCAATCACAGTTATAGTTTCACTTCATGTAAACAGCTTTGGTAGATATAGAAACTTACTTAATGCTTGTGTAACTCTTCGTTTGTCAGTACCAATGAATCTAGTTGGTTTTACAATCTTCGCAGGGCTACAAGTATAGCCCGGTCCAGGAGCTTTGAGAGTGACATTCTTTGGTACCCTGACTGTCTTATTTGTGGTTCCAGCTTGTCCAATAAGGAGCTGGAAAGACGAAACAGCGGTTGCGGGATCTTGAGCCCACGAGTTGATTACACCGCCTCTGCAACAATTAGCAACCTGCTGATTGTAAGGAGCTCCAGGCAAGAGATCAACCACAGCAGGTGTTTTTTTACAGCAATGAGGAATGCTTCCTTTGAATTTTGAACAATCTCCTTGTTCTGTAGTTTGGCCTCCAAACATTGCCCATATAACCTCTCTCTTTGCCCATGACCATCCAAGAGTCCAACCTGGTGCTTGAATGTGTCGATATTGCTGGAAATTATATATCGTTACAGTCGCCTGCACAATGAAAAGCGTTGAAATATTTAGAAAAAAAGACACTCGAACCCCAAATTTGAAGCTAATATATACATACCTGATAGCCATCTCCAGTCCAGCCTGTGATATCCCATTTAATAGTAATGTTTCCACTTGGATCCAAAGGATCATAAGCTTCTGAAATAATCCCAAATGCAACACCATGAGCTCACAAATTTAGAAGCTTTTTTTCTCTTGTTTCAAAAATTCTCTCTTTTTGTAACAGAGCAACGCAGATGAATGTCAAAAAGAAATTCTCCTTGAAATTTATCAGCCCCTTCATATCCTAATGAAACCTATTCAACAGCTAGATACACACCAAAATCCCCTTTTCTCGTTCCTTATTGTTTGACCAAAAGCTCGAGTTATTGCACCAAAACCTCGAGTTATTGCAATTATATAGAGTTCAATAAACAAGCTCCAAGCGAATTTCATAACATAGCAAGAAGCAAAACCCAGAAAGAAAGTTGCACTCAGGACTCAGAGACGAAATAAAACCCTAGATAGTCAATACAATAACGAACAGAGAAAAAACTTGGATAAAAATAGAATCTTTCGGCTTACCTGAAGGTGTATAATCAGACAAAGAAACTAGCAAAATCATAGAAATTCCGAACTTGAAGAAGATTGAAGAAAGACACAATAAACCCATTTTTGCTGCAGAGAAAGAGAGTAACAAGTCTTCTCCTTTAAACAGAGACAAAGATGAGACAAAGATGAAGACTGTATCTTAAGTCTCTGCTAAGTGACAAGAATGAAGATCGACGAAGCTCGACGTAATATACAATTAGGCAAGAAGCTTATAAGGTAAACATAAAGTGATTAACAACCTGGAAAACCTTTTTTTATAAACAAAAATTAACCAATTAACTTCGAAATCTTTGTAGTTAATCTTAAAAGTATAATGAGTTTTAAAGATCATAATTTTTCATTGAAATCCAGCTTTTGGGTTTTTGTGTCGAGGGAGATTAATGAAAGCTAAAAGAAGGTTGCTTTAGTGGGCGAAGAGATAGTTTTTTTTCGTGCCAAGTGTAATAATTTGACTTCATGCACAAGCATTAATGCACTAATCTCCAATTTCAAACATTCTTATTCACATTTATTATCTAGTATTCCAAGAATTTTTGGGAGTATTGTACACGTGTGATAAATTGGACCGATAGGAAATATTCCTAAGGCCCAACCCAGTATATACGTATAAACATAGACACACATAGTCATAGATCTCCAAAACTCTTTGCCTTATAATATCCAAGTAAAGGTTATCAAAACAAACATCATAATCAGGTTTGCAAAATCTCACAATCCTATCAAAATTGACAGACCATACAGTTGACTCTTTGACGGAGTTTACTTATACAGTTGACTCATTTGCATCACTCTCTTCACGCACATCATGCTCATCACCATCACTATGCTCTTCATCTGAATCAGGTCCACTAGCATCACCATTTCCATCATCATGGCCATGATCTGGTATACTACTATGACTAATAATTCCACTAACTCTTCCCGACTTGTTTGCATATTCTTCAAGGGATGTTGACGGAAACACATCACCAACCTTGCTGCTATCACTCCTTGTCGCTGCTTCATCTGATTTGTTTGGTTGGTTATCCTTGTTCATCTGTGTCAAACAACAAATACTTAACTTCGGCCAACTTATACACGCACAAACAAATCTCACTCATACTACTCTACTTGTTTGGAAACAAAAATGGTAAAAAAAAAGGTGTATATCTTGAGAAGCTTACAGCGCGTAGAAGCGTCCTTCGATCCCTTTCTCTAGCATTCTTGATAGTCTGCAACAAATCAATAACGTTACAGTAGAAATCCCAAAGCTTCTTTTAAGCATGAAAATGGACTTTATAAGGCAGAAGCAGAATAAATAACCAATGGACTAACCTCATCAAGCATCTTCTGTTCAGCTTCAACCTCGTAAATATCTCTACAAGCAGAGAGAGAGAAGGAAACAATTACCTATAATTAGCTCAAAATCTTTACCTACCAAAGTCACTTAAGAAAACTAGCATCTAGCATAAGTGGAAGAAAGAAGGTTCAAGTACCTTCCGATGATTTGATCAGCACCGGAACAACACTTTGCACACACTTTTTTCTCCTTGGCACAACCTGTTAATCATCAGTTTCATACTCATTTGCATACTACAAGCATTTCAATTGATTCAAGATAAAGTTCATATTTACTTGTTTGCCAAAACGTAGAATAATGAAGACAAAGAAACAAATACACTCACCAGTACATAACTTATGATATGCTTGACGAACATTACGTTTCGTACACTTCTGACTGCACCAAAAAAAGGTCGAACTTTTATATAAAAAAATAATTACTCAGAGAATAACAAATCAGCTCAATTTACATTTCAAGATTGAACAGGGAATGAGAGAATCAAAACATTTGAATTTAACGATACCATTTGGTGGGTTCAGTTAGGGTTTTGTATTTGCCGTAACGGCGTTTCCAAGCGATCTGCTCACGACAGCGATGGCAAACTCCGGTAATCTCAGATAGTGGTCTGAATCTCCCGCCAACTTCCTAAAAAACAAATTTTTATCACACTATACACTGAATTTCGTTGTGTTCCAAGCAGAGAAAATCGTTTACCGTTTCGTTGACCTTGACGCCGGCTTTGGGAACCCAGGCGAATTTGTTCTGATGCTTCGGTGGTCCTTGCCGTGAACCCATTTACAATACTGACTTAAAATCGGAGAAAACAGAGGAAACGATTTTATCTGTAAGAAGAAGAAGAATACGACGATAACATATACAGTTTAGCGAGCGGCAAGCCAAGCAAAGAAGGAAGAACCAATTAGGTTTTTTTTTTTTAATTCGTATCGATCTACTTCCTCAGAAAGAAAGAAAAAAACATACTCATATTGGGCCTATCAATATACGGCCTAAGTTTGTTTGAATGGCTATATATTCTTAAAGGGCCCATTTATTAACGGCCTGAACAGTGATGGTCTATATATTCATAATGGGCCCATCTTTCAGCCAGTAACATTTGTTTCCAAATGGGCTCATCCAGGGCGGAGGCACTGGGAGGGGTGTCATGTGACCCTATAAAGTATTTACAATTTAATTTATTTGTATATGTTAACTTTTTTGATAATTGATCCCTCTCATAAAATTTGGTTGACACTCATCAAATATAAGTTTTGTCTACTTAAAAATTAATTAGCCCAATACAAATTAAATGTATGTCCATATGTATTACTTAACTCTAGTTAATCAATTGTTAATTCTTTTTCCTTTTAGGTCATCTTCTCTTATTTTATGTTTGTTCATAAAAATCAATAAATTTATAACTTATTATTTGATCTCTGCTAAGAACTTATTATTTGACTTATGCTTGCTAATATTCAAGTTGCATAAGGAATGATTAAAATGTTAAATAGAGACACAAAGAATATTTAAAAGGCAAAGTTTATTTTAATTCTATTTTTGTATTCATTACCTTCTAATCACTTTTTTAGTTGATGTTGTATTCGAATTGTTTAGTTCAATGTTACAAGAAAATAAAAGAGTTACAATATCGTGAAGACTAGTTTGTGAAATCGTATTGGAGATATATTTTTTAGTAATTGTCTAGTTTGTTCTGTTGAAAAACAGGTATTTGATAGTGTGACCAATGAAATTGTGATACAAATTTTTTAGAATATGAGTGAACGTAAAATATGTCTTTAATATATCTAGTTGTATTGACATTTTTAAAATTAAATTTATATGAATTTTCAAATAAATTTTTTTGACCTTATCTAAATTCTGGCTCTGCCACTGGGATCATCTATCTTAGCCTGCAATATCTGTATTCACAATGGGCCCATTTATTTCAGTCAGCAACATTTGTATTCAAAAGCATTTGACTTGGTACAATTCACTACAACAGATGACTCTTTTTAATAAAAAAATTTAAATATATTTATAAGTTGATGATCAATATCTCCATACTTTTAAGGTTTATTTATTTAAGAAAATGTTTTGTGAATGTTTCACGATGCATTGCATGCATTGATCATACCCAACGTGCATAGACGAGCTCCCCACGACGCATACGATCAAACTTCAATAATTTTGATAGTTTCTATTATATGATTAAAAAATCTTAAAATTGATCAAATGCAATATTTAATTTAAATAGTATAACATGTTTGAAAATCTGTAGGTATATTTTTTTTTTTGATAAATAGAAATTAGAAAGAATAAGAGAAATTTCTAACAGTTATTAATGGTTTCTTATAAATTGTTGATGTACTTCGAACATTATATATTATTTATGATATTAATTATTGTATATTCGAAGTTCGGCAAAAGGGAAAAAGGAATGTCAAACTTAAAATATAATTTTAAGATTTAAGCTAGGTACATGCATAGAGTTCCTTCGATTCATAGTAAAGTAGACCGACGAGAGTTTTAAATTCATTATTTCTATTAGTAGAGTTAAACCTATATATTTAGATATCTAATTAACATGTTACACTTTGGTCAATAAGTATTGAATTATTGTTTGGGTTTTATACCAAACTTCTTTTAATCCTCACATACGACTTTATTTTGTGGATCTCTTAATAACGCAAACAAGGATTTATTAGATACATTTATTTTACTTCTATATGACTAGATGCATTTATGTTAATGTAACTAAATCAAGTAAGAAATAATTATAAAATGGGAATGAATTAAATTGCTAGCTAAAAATAAGGTTAGCTAAACCTAATATTTTCACTCTCAAGTCTACTAATTAAAGTGAAAAATTAAACATTTTTTTTGACGAAAAGAATACAAATGTATGATATTTTGTGCAGTTTAAATAATTAACAAACAGTTATCAAAATTAACACATAAATTGTGCAGTTTTTTTTGTTGACATATTTAGTTATGAACAGTAAATTTCATAAACATAATTATATTGAGATCTTTTGCACATATATATCAATAAATTTGATATCAATTAAAATAAGTAAGTTATAAAATTTCAAATGTTTAGAAAACAAAATTGAGGACAATAACTTTTAAATCAAACTGTTATTAAATCAGATAAATCCGTATAATTTTGTATCTATATCTGATAAGTTAATTTTCAGAATTTATATGGTATAGTCTTCAAAAGTATTGATAAAAAAAAATTTAAAATTCAAAAGTATCTGTTAAAAAAGATTCACATTTATATTTTGGAAATAATTAGGTATGATCTAAAATGTATCCGATTTAAACGAAATGATAAGTTTCTTGTTTTCAAAAAATAATTAATCATTCATATTTTAAAACCAAAAAGACAACTTTTTATTTATAAACCAATGAAATTTTTATAGAAATAAAAGTATTAATAGCAAAATAATATTATTGCAAAACCGAAGAAAAAGATTTGCCTGACCATAAAATTCGGACATCAAGAGACAAAATAGAAAAGTCTTAAGTTTCTCACCATAACAAGGTTAAAGTTCCTTTGACCTGTTAAACCAATCTTTATCAACCACGTGTCATATTTCACACGTGTCACACACATACCTCGCACGTGCTAACTAATATAAAGATCAAAGCTTGGTCTTCTAGTCTCTCATCTCAAATTTCAAACGCCGATCTCAAAAACTCTCTCTTCTTCTCTTTGTGAATCAATCAATCAATCATGGTTGATCCAGCGAATACCGTTGGAATTCCGGTGAATCATGCTCCACAGTTGAAGGATGAGCTCGATATTGTGATTCCCACAATTCGTAACCTCGACTTCCTTGAGATGTGGAGACCTTTTCTCCAGCCTTACCATCTGATTATTGTCCAAGATGGAGATCCATCGAAGACCATTCATGTGCCTGAAGGGTTCGATTACGAGCTTTACAACAGGAACGATATCAACAGGATCCTTGGTCCTAAAGCTTCCTGCATTTCCTTCAAGGACTCTGCTTGTCGTTGTTTTGGTTACATGGTCTCCAAGAAGAAGTACATCTTCACAATTGATGACGATTGTTTCGTAAGTTTTGACAATTCTCTATTTCGATCTGCTTAAGCTTTTTTGTCAATTCTGTTTATAGATCTATTTTTCCAGGTTTTTTGATTGAATGTCATATGTTAAGTTTGAGATCTATTGGACAAAGTTTGCAGATTTAACAGATCTTAAACTTTAAAATTATAAATTTGATTCCAACTCTCTGGTAAAAAACACTGTTTTGACCTAGATCTATACATTCCTCTGCTTGATGGTTCTCGATCTGTTTTCAAAATTGTAGTAGTGTTATATTCACCGGCACTGATATGAATCAGTCATGATCCTTTATGTTTAGGTTATCTAGTGACAACATTGGTGTTGGACCAACCAGTCTATGTCATAACTGTTAACTTCACAATATTTTTGCATGTCATTGTCCTGCGCACTTATGTTGATCCCACAAGGTTAACAACACAGAGAAAAGTCTTTAACTTTAATTCCTCTCTTTAGGATTTGTGGGGCTTCCCATGAATTGAGTTGTCAGTTACGCCATGATCGTAGCATTGATGTTGCTTTCATAATGTGTTGGTTAATCATGTGTAATGTATTGTGTCCTCATAGTCTTCTTTTTCTTCTTCTTCTTATTCTCTGTCTTTAGCTGCATTTGAATAATCTTCTCTTAATTTATATATTAACTCACTGTTGTCATGTTTTATAGGTTGCTAAGGATCCATCTGGAAAGGCTGTGAACGCTCTTGAACAACACATTAAGAACCTTCTCTGCCCATCATCTCCATTTTTCTTCAACACCTTGTACGATCCATACCGTGAAGGTGCTGATTTCGTCCGTGGATACCCTTTCAGTCTCCGTGAGGGTGTTTCCACTGCTGTGTCCCATGGTCTGTGGCTCAACATCCCTGATTATGATGCCCCAACCCAACTTGTGAAGCCTAAGGAAAGGAACACAAGGTAGTTAACTTAACATCTTCTTTCTACAAAATATTAACTGGTCCTGATTAGCTAACAATGACTCATTGGTATTATCACTATTAGGTATGTGGATGCCGTCATGACCATCCCAAAGGGAACACTTTTCCCAATGTGTGGCATGAACTTGGCCTTTGACCGTGATCTCATTGGTCCAGCTATGTACTTTGGTCTCATGGGTGATGGTCAGCCTATTGGTCGCTACGACGATATGTGGGCTGGATGGTGTGTCAAGGTACTACTTTGCTTCCACTTAATTTCTGTAACGTAATTAAAATACAATGTGTGTACTTACCTGCTTCTTATGGTTCTGTTCTACAGGTGATCTGTGACCATTTGGGTTTGGGAGTGAAGACAGGTTTGCCTTACATTTACCACAGCAAAGCAAGTAACCCATTTGTGAACTTGAAGAAGGAATACAAAGGAATCTTCTGGCAGGAGGATATCATTCCATTCTTCCAGAGTGCAAAGCTGTCTAAAGATGCTGTGACAGTTCAACAATGCTACATTGAGCTCTCCAAGATGGTGAAGGAGAAGTTGAGCCCCATTGATCCTTACTTTGACAAACTTGCTGATGCTATGGTCACTTGGATTGAAGCTTGGGATGAGCTTAACCCACCAACCAAAGCTTGAGCAGCAAAAAAACCACCACCACAGTTTTGGTTATTAGCTCAAACCTATCATCTATCATCTTCTTCGTTTTGTTTTTTGCTTTTTAAGTTATCTCAATTTTCCGGCGATTCGTCAGTTCGTTTTTATGTCGTCAGGGATTTTATTTAAATAGTGATATTGGTGTTAGTTCTATTTATGATCGAGACAGACTCACCTTCGAGCTTTTTGTTTTTGTTTCAATAATAAAATCATATATATCCTTTTAGTCTTTTTTTTATTTAACTTTTGCTTGCTTGATTCTAAGAAGACCATAAACAAGGATTCGAAACAAAGTCAGGCCTTAATAATATAATATTTGAGTTAGTTGAATCCAGATGGTGTCTTGCTGGATCAAAGACTCGAACATCATTATTGAAAGAATCTTTGAATAAAGATGATGATGAAGAACATCATTGTAATGCTAGTGAAATACGACATCTGACTCACGTTGATTGAGCATTGTAAACGCATTCGTTGGATTTGACTGAAACTGTTGCTGTCTTAGAGACTTCCAAAGCTTTGGTGTTCAATACTGACATTGTATATAACAGACACTTTTGGTGCTATTAATGGGCTTCATAGGCCTTGAAAATGGCCCATCAGGTATTTTAAGCCCAAATATGGGATTTTACTTCACTCGTATTTCCTCATGAATTATATACGTTTTGTAAAGCTAAATTCATTAACAAAGGCTAGAAAGCAGTTAAGAGGGACATAGGGTTTACGGTTTGCAATGAATTAGAAATCAAATTCTAACATTACAAGTAAGAAAATATGTTTTTGATTTAGAGCCTTAGAAATCAAGTGAAGCGAAAAAAAGATTAAATTAACTTTTATTCTTGCATAATTTTCTATGAATGGAGTAAAAACATGTCATTTATCTGAAGATAACATCTGCATGATCTATCATTAACTTAATGTCCAAAATTTGAAAGAATATTATATACAATATTGTTCATAACAAAATTTCAACTTTAAAATACAACGCTGAAAAACTTTGAAATAGAATGGATTATATATATTTAGAATAAATATATTTATATATAAACACAGATATGTTTTTTCTGAAAAAAATATTTTATGTATGTTGCTAATCTTATTATATATATATATATTTCTTAATTATAAGCAAAGTGGCATAAGAGCCAGAAGCACAAGGATTGAATCGGAGAACTCACCCTCGTGTCTCAAAAAGAATATGTCAAAATCAATGTAAAGACAGTGTAACATATAGTATACTTTACTTATTTTCGTACAAATTTACTGTACATATAAAATGTTATTAAATAAAATATTTGGTTATAAAAGCTTTTTGGAACTACAAAAGAAGAGGCTTTATTTAGAAACCCTATGGTTTTATATTCCACTGTTACTTTAGGGCACTTAAACTCATGTAAACTTCCCCATGCTTTCTTGATTTCTCCAAGAATAATCTTCGTTTTCCTAATTTTATACTCTTTGTCGGTACCGACTTTCTATATTTACTATTTTAACTTCTTTATTTTGGATTCTCCCATTGGAAATACCATAATTTTACATAGTTCATTCACGAAATAATTTTCGGAACAAATATTTTTACTTGTTGTGTATATTAGATATAGATCCGTACAATACACATGTTTATTTGTATTAAATAAAAGAATAAATATTTTAAATAATATTTTGTATGTTTGTTGGATTACTAACTTTACGATCTAACTTTATATAATAAAATTCGATACATAAAAACATTCTGTTAGTTACTAATTTTTGAGACGCAACTTTAAATTATATGATACTGAAAAACTTTGGATTGTTGGATTCAACACGTAGAAGAATTCCGTTGATTATTAATTTTTGAAACTCAACATTATATAATAAGATTCAATACGTAGATTCTTTGTTAATTATTAATTTTTGATTTGTAAAATTTTGGATCGTTAGATTCAACAGGTGAAAGAATCCCGTTGATTACTAAATTTTGAAATCCAATTATAAATAATAGAATTTTGGATCGTTGGACTCAACACGTGGAAGAATCCCGTTGGTTACTAACTTTTGAAACCCAAATTTATATAATGGGATACAATGAAATTTTGAATCGTTGGACTAGACACGTGGAAGAATCCCATTGATTAATAACTGTTGAAATCTTACTTTTATTATAAGATTTGATACCCAACTCTATATAATAGAATTTTGGATGGTTGGATTTAACATGTGGAATAATTTGGTTGATTACTAACTTTTGAAACCCAACTTTATAATGAAATACATCAAAATTTTGGATTGTTGTTTAGACACGTGGAAAAATCTCGTTAATTACTAATTTTTGAAACCCAATTTTATGTTATAGGATATAACAATCACAATATTTTATTTTAATTATATAAAAATATGAAATTAATTTTGATTGTTGGATTTGACATGTAAAATTTTTTGTTGATAATTAACTTTTGAATCCTAATTTTAAAGATATTTAGCTGAATTCCTCTTAGTTGTATAATTACATTTTCTAATTAATAGTTCACGCCTTAATAATAATAAAATATATATATATATATAATTGGTATGATATATGTATTTGTAATGAAAGCTAGGATAGTAACTGTAAGTATAAATTATTTTTTGTTAATAATTTAATCACAGTGATTTATAATTAAAACACTTCCTCCAAAATTTCTAACATTTTAAAATATTGAGTTTTTCGAATTAAATAGGAATAATGATAATAACAGAGTAAACATTTAATCATTTGATCAAAAATATTTTCCTATATATAATATTTGTCAAAGTTTGAATAATTTTTGTAATATTATATTGTTAGTTAGCTTTTTTAGTTAAATTTTTATCCGATTATTTTTCTAAATAGTATTTTTGTTTGGTATCATTTCCAAATATTGTAGTTGGAAAGAATTTATTTAAATTTATTTTTAGTTTTGGCTAGCATTTACAATTACCGATGAGAAGTGATCTTGCCTATGGAATTGTCGGAAAACCCTAGCTTTCACTTTTTTCCGACTTTGACAAAATCTTTGTATATATATGAGCTTCACTAGCATCAATTAAAATCCTAGTCACTTCCTTAATATTGACAAACACAAGAAAGATGAAGAACACAAATGCTAAGTTGATCACTTTTGTTCTATGGTTTCTCTTCCTCGTGATGATGATGATGATGATGATGATAATGATACATCTTCCTCACGCCCTTCAAGGTTCGCTCATTCACAAATACTTTTCAGTTTCCTTTTCTTTTCTTATTTGATCTTTTGAGTTAGATGATGATGACATGCACATGTGAATTTATGTACTGTTTGGGTTGTCTCTTTTCTTATAAGTGTCATATGTCTCTCTCTATGTGTGAATGTAGATGTTGTCTACGTAAGTGTGTGTGTGTCTTGTCGATATATCTAAATAAACGGTGTAAGCATTTGAAGCCATGATATTAATATTGTTGTATTGGAGGACTTATAATTATAGATGTAGGTGGATCCAAATACGAAGATTATGGTCTTATGGTGAGCGGAACTAATTATCTCTTCTTGGAAAGAAAGGTACATAATTTTTCTTATATTTAGTCGAATTTATGAATGAGCTTTAATATTTAGTTTTACATGATGGTTATAAGGTTATGCCTAGATCGCAGTTACGAAAACTGCACGAAAAATATATATTATACGATCGTTGTTAAAAGAAATTGATTAAATGATAGTTTTAAAATTATTTTTGGTGGCTATGTGATCATTGCAATCTAGCCACAAACATTTTTCCTGAATAGATCGTGGCTATAAAGAATTTTTGTAAAATCTAATAATCTATGAATGTTTGATCGCAGTTAAGAGATTCTGAAACAAGATCAAGAAAAAGCTTAGTATCGAGAGATTCAACAAAAGAGATTGATAATCTAATGAAAAGTGATTATCCAAAACGTGTGAAAGGGAGGAAAAGGAGTCCAATTCATAACTGATTGATGCCAATATCGATCCTCACGAGTTTCAGAAACATTTTTTGTTTTTGGTTTACAGTTTAAGACATTTAGAAGTTCATGTTAATTAAGAAAAACAGACTTAGAAGATGTTGTTAAGTCTATACATGTCTTTGTACAAAAATGTTTTGTTGATCTTTTTTTTCTGTTTACTTGAGGTAAACCAATGTACTCTTTCTTACTTGGGCTTATATACTTTTTGTGATACTCTAATTGTTTTTCGTATCAATCATTATGTTTTTGTTCAGTTAGGGTTGGTTATTTTGGTTTAAGAAATATGATAACTAATATATAAATACTTATTAAAATTTTAATAAAGTTCAGTTTCAAATCAGTATTGAACATAATTAAATCTAAAATAATATTGGTTCGGTTTAAAATAGTTATATGTAACCAAACATTTAGAAAAATATGACTATGTATAACCAAAATATTTTTAATACATACTAATTCTAGTTTCTATTTGGTTATTTTTAGTTTTCTACTAAAAATCAAAATTTAAATTACCTAAATATTAGAACAGGATTGTTCTTTGCCAGAAATTGAAACCAAACTGAATAGTTATACTCTTCGGTTTTTTGTTCTGATTTTTATGTCCAGTGTTAGTTAAAATTATAGTTCAGTCGAAAATTCAATGATTGCTAAACACAGAACAGAACACTCATTATTTTGTCAAATAATAATAATAATAATAATAATAATAATAATAATAATAATAATAATAATAATAATGTGACATAATTTTACACTGCAATTTATAAATTATTTGTTTAGCTACCAAAACTGTAATGCTACGGATGACGACGATGATTATGGTGCCAAAGATAAATTTGCAAACTAATAAATGAAAGATTCAATTTTTCTTCTGCATCCATGGAAGCTCTTCAGATATCTCTGTACACCAAAGAACCCTAAATAACTTCTTATATATTTGTTTAACAAAAGCCATCTTCAAGACTGATATATATAACCCCCCATAGATAACTTCACTACTCATCCATCCATGTTCTGCATCCTCTGAATCTGATCTCATTCCACATAGACAACAATGATGGATTTGAATCTGATCATCATTTGGTTTCTTCTAGTGAATTGCCATTATTCTCATGTAGTAGCTGAAGACATTCATATGGATTAGCATAGAAGTAATCTTCTTCTTTTGGTCTATTTGGGATCACTAGTCGTCTCTTTGGTCCTCCCATTCTTGGAGCGTGAAAGGCCTTAACCAAGGTTGAAAACACTTCAAAGCTCAATAATCCTTGATAGTATTCATCTATTAGCTTAACCAACAACTTTCGGTTTAGCTCAATTGTCTTCTTGAACCCTAAGAACCTGTATGTGATTTCAATGTATTAGCCATTGATGGAAAGAAACATTACATTTTCTTTACATTCGAAATGTTACAGTGAATGATTTATTTACCTGCGATGACCTTCCACGACTTTGGCCATGTTACCATAATATGTTGGAACAAATATATCACTTTCCAGGGAAATAAGGTAATCAAGAGCAGCCATTTGAGAAGAATGGTTCTGACAAAAACTCAAATCAGAGGAATCAAGTAGAGTTTCCTTCCTGACCTGTGTTTGATAAAAGATAACTCTGTTACTTAACTATAGAGCTAAAGATTAAGATATTGGGAGTTTGGGATAACAAACTCTTGCATTTGCTACTAACCACATTTGGAAAAACGTCTGTTAAAGCCTTTAACCTCCTTTTACCACCGTATATTTCTCCTGCAGCTATGTAGATCTGGACATTACGGTCAATCCCCAATGCGGCTAGCGTAAGAGCTGTTTCTTCTGGAGTTAATGGACAGAGACCTTCTGTCCTCTTCATCTCGGAGTTTATTACTTTCTCTTTCCACCACGGATAAGCATATCTACGCAACGGATGAACGATAACATCAATATCATGAAAATGAAAAGTCAGAAGCTTAAATTATAAGAGTAAGTAATTGTTTTAACCTCATTCTTGTTAGTTCTTCCTCTTCGTAGCGGTTGCAACCATGTGAGCAACCAGAAAATGCCAACATATCCATTTCGTATCTAAGATGAAGAACTAGAAAGGGACCTTTCTCCCTCAGGATTTTGACTACTCTTCTACCCAATTCCTCAATCTTTGGAGTAAACCTAAGCCCGTTGAAATTTGCTCTGCATCGCAGCTTCTGAATGTCAACAGGCAAATCGTTGTTAGCAAGACGTGTATCGGTCTTGTTCAGATGTACGACCTTATGCTTCTTCACCAGTGGAAGAATCTGTTTCCAGAGATTATTTACACAAAAACTGTGAGAAATCAATAAAAAGTTAAAGACTACTCTAAAATTCTTGATGTAACCGAGAAAATAACCTGGTCCTGGTAGTAGGACATGTTGGACCAGCTAATAGGAGGCATGGTGTGGTACAATCCGAGTCTAACCCTTTTCTTAAGTCTAGGAGGAAGTTCTTTAAGAATACGAACCTCATCTCTTAAAGAACTTATGAAGTGATCCACGTCGAATATGTCTTTGAACTCACTGGCAACATGAAGATCCAATTAGGAACTATAAGATTGGTTATCACTGAAGAAAATGAAGAAACCAGAAGAAAGCTCTGAGTAAGATGGATAACATATTACCTTGGATCATTCCAAAATGAGGTCTTGTCAAGCTCTGGCACAATAAGCGTGACATTCATGTATCTTGCTATAGTAACCATATCACATATCTGATAAGAGAGTCCAAAAGTCACATCAATACAAAGATTTACAGCTTTGATAAAATGCAAAGAATACGAATGATTAGTTCTGATCTCACAGCTGCTCGCATTTGGTTGAGTCCTCCATTGCAAGAAACCATAAGATAGCCATTGTTCTGATATATCCCTGAGTAAAACAAAGATCACCAAAGTAAACTGTTAAAATTCTGCTCCTTTCCACCAAAAACATACAGTTTGATGAAGACTCAAGGACGATCAAAACTTTTAGTCTTCAGATTGTTGCAGTTAAATTACAAAACGAGATAGAAACTTACTTTTAGGCGGGAGGGCGATTTTCATGGGAAGAGAAGTCATTTCTGCAGCTATTGGGAAGTCATGGTGATGGAAACAAGAAGGCCAACCTTTCAATAATCTTGGTCCCCACATATCTCCCAAAGCCACCAAATGAACAAAACAACTCCATAGCAACAATATAGTCATAGCTCGAATCATCCATAGACTCATTCGAGACCTCGAAACCAAAGAGTTCTTAAACTTCTCCATCTTACTTTCTCCTAGAAACTTAACTTTCATCTCCCAAAGCTTCCTGTGGTATAGAAATTTTTCTGCTTTACACATATCCTAAACTCTATAACTCTCCACAGTGGAAATTCATCAAACAGATCCCCCACTTCAGTCTAAAAGACGATTCAAATCTCCAGATAAACTTCAGTCTTCCTCAGATTTACAAAGACAATTATACAATACTTTCAGATAAGAATCTCTCTCTCTCTCTCTCTCTCTCTGCTGCTCTGATTATTATAATTGAACACTCAGAAAAATGTAAACTCCACGCAAAACCAGGAACTTCTCAGAAATTAATTACTCCTCGAAAAACTCCAGAATCTCACTCAAGTCAACCAACAAATACGCCTTAACAGAAGACAGTAAATAACCCAAATTCTCACAACCTCCTCACTTAATCAATTACAAATCAAAGAACTTTCAAAGATAAACTCTCAACCCATGAACCCAGAAATCAATTAGATCTTAATTCAATGTATACTTGGAAGCTAACTCTCCAAAATTACAATGCAATGACGATACTTGAAACCAAGCAAAAGTGAAGAAAAAAGGAGGAAACTTTGAGAATGCTTGTTAAGTTTGTAAATGAGATTCTTCGTGCAGATCCGGTCGGTGACCACCAAAGAATCCGGAAACTGGATCGAAGCTAGTCAGAGAGATTGAGAAAAGGAAGAAAGAAGAAGATCAAGACAAGAATGTGCAAAAGATGACAACTTTTTTTTCAGAGAAATTAGATATAAATGAAAAATTGCTTTTTTCGTTTGTCGGTAGTCTCTTTTTTTTTTTCTTCTTTATGACCGTTTTATTTACCCTTTCTGTGTTTAAGACAGTTGGAGCCATTGTTATATAGCTTCATGTTTATGTCGTAATAGACTGATTTAAAAAAACAAAATTAAATTAAATTTTGTATAAAGGAAATAAAATCTTTTGAATAACACGGATTCCGTATTTGTCAAGAAATTACACGGATTTGATATGTGATATATAAACTATAAAATACTTCATTGATTTGATATTATCTTTCTGAATTTTAATGCATGAACTAAATCTGATCAAAATTAATGGTGAAGAGTGAATACAATCATATCATTAACATTCACGGAAAGTATCATTTAATTATAATCTTTTCGATCAGTCTCTATTAAGTTATTAAAGAGATTATTTCCTAATTAAATACATGTATAACCAAATACGAACTTTTTTCTTCTTTTTGTTATTCTTCTCATGTTAAAAAAAGTCAACCTTTAAAGTTCGCTTGACCAAATTATCCTTTTTTATATATATTTTTAGTATCTACGTATTAGGAAGTTAAGTAAAGTTTATAACTTTGAGTAATATCAAAACCAAATGAAGAAGTCTTAAACAAATTTCGTTATTAAATTTAAATCAAAACTTAATATTAAACGCGGAATGAATTAGTGGTTTCCATAATTATGCGATTGGTAACCGAAATTGTCAACTAAAGATTTTGTCGTTGAACATTTTAGGTTGCAAATCATTGTTAAAAATAAACATATCCGTACGTATATTGAATTATATATTATACAATATTTACTTTTAATTTGGGTTTTAAAATTAGATATTTTTATCAGAAAAGACAAATAAATATACAACTTTTAATATACGAAGAAAATAATATACAGCTCATAACCTGAATGGGCCGATGCTTTCTCATTCATGCATTGATAATATTATATGGATAAGAATCCAACAAACGTAAATAGTTGTACATAATGTGAGCTATTTTTTAATATAAAATTTGTTTTTATCATATTTTATATTATAGACTAAATGAACAGAAACAGAAATTAATATTAAATCAAGGTTACTATGAGAATTGTAAAAATTCACCAAAATAGATAAAAGACAAAGACCCGTGACCTTGCTTTCTTTGTATTTTACTATCTTCTCAAGTCACAATTTATAGAAACATCACATGCGTATAAATGTGTATATATATATATTGTAAACTACAAATATAGCACTGTCTGCTCTTATGAAGTTATAAATTTTATTTTAGAAATTAAATATTCAATGAGTATGTTCCTTTTAATATATAAATATACTCTAATGCATGATAAAATATACAAATTAAATTCAAAAATATATATTGTAGACTGACAACGATTTTTTGTTTGTTTGAGCGATACAAAATTTATGAATGGTTAGTTTGTGGTTAGAGAGGTGTAGAAAGGCCCTCGACAACGAAATTGATATGTTTTAAGTCTCGCTAGTATTTTGCAGATAGTAATATAACAAAGTAACAAATTTTGTAAATGTAAAAATATACTATAAATGTTATAACCTTCTGGAGTATAACATACTATATATGCATGGTTTAAATGGACATTATGGAGGTGAAATTTGCTACCAATAGTATTCAGAAGTTACGAAGATAATTACAAATTCTGAAAAGCGACCATCTTTTTTTCTCTATATTGAAGAACTTCAGGAGATTTAAGAGCATATTTTCTTTGTATACACAATTTTCTCTTGGTTTATTAATGAATGAATTCAGGTTGATCAAATACAGACTTCTAACCTTAGCAAATGCAAAATCAAATTTGAAAACGAAGTATATATTAAGAGTTATAGAAAAAAGCATAGTAATAGAAGATACACATAAATTATTAAGAGTTACACACGAAAATTATCAAAAGGTACACAACAAATATAAGTTGTGGGTTGCATTAAGGTTTTGGACGTAACGCAGAGAGGCTATTGTATTGAATGTGACACCCAACTTGGATTGCAAATCAAGTTTTATATTCAATGATCCTCTCTTTTAGATAACACGTATCCATTACATATAACTCCACACTTATACTCAAGTCTTAATGCATAGATATGAATGCATTTAGTATTGTGTAACTTATACATATACACAATAATAATAAAACTATTTGGTCATGAATCTTTTTGGTCAAATGGTTATGTCAATTTTAGTTGTCTTTATTATCATAATTCATCTTCACGGAATCATATATCTTCATATAATGGAGTTTTAAAGGTAAGTTTGGACTATTGTTCGAACTTTCACTATCTAACTGTTAAGAAAATATGATAAAACTGAGTAATACGTAAGACATTTAGTAATTTGGTGTTCAAATCTTTGTCCTGAATTATATTTCAGCATTATGATTACATGATACATCATCCACAATATTTTAATATATTAATAAGTATTTTTTAATAAATATTCTTATACACATTAATACATATACCGAATACGTATAAACGACAATATCAGAATAGGATATATTTTACGGGAAAATGTTTACTTTTCAGTATAGAGAACTCCATGATTGGTGGATTGTGACAAAAATAAGAAATGATTGGTGAATAGCTAAGTTTCATTGGCAAACCAAAGCTGTCTAATTTATTTATTTTTGTTAAATCTAGCGATGTATGATTAAATTTAACTATTTTGTTTTGCTAAAACAAGCTACTATATTTATTTTCTTATGTGAGGCCATTAGCATTGATATAATAACACCTAGATAGCAATCTGTGTAATTTTTTTGTTTAACTTGATTTTTCGTCTTTCAATATTTATACCGTTAATTTTTGTTTTTCCAAAGTATATATATATATATATATATATTGTTTTGGTGAAATTTCTACCCCAAGATATTGCAAACTAATCAATTATTAATAAGTTCGTTAGATGTTAATTTGAATGTACTTAAGATTTGATTGGTATTATAATAAGACTCGACTATACAATGTCAAATCACGATATTGGACGGAAAAATATATATTTCAACATTCAATGGATTTTTTTGGCTCTCATATACAAAATCTGCAAACCTAAATCTGGACAGTTAAAGTTTCAGAAAAAATAAAATATTTGATATAAGAAGCAGTATCTGCTAATTACCAGTCAAAGCTATTTCAGTATGATGAAGTTTACGATGTGATATACGGTGTGATTGTTGTAGCGCAGAAAAACAAACGATAAATCATGTTATACTTGGAATCACCCTAACTACATGAACTTTGGCGTTGTCCAAAATCTCCACATGACCTAGCTTCTCGGGTGTCTCTACTTTTCAAATTTTGACCACCTAATTTAGCGAATTTTCTAGAATAGAAAAATTTAGAAGTTTTTCTTGGGCTTTATGTCAACAATGAAAATGTATGAAGACCGGTGGTAATACCAAGTCAATGCCTATATAGGTAAGGAGAGTTTTTAGAGCAGTAACGGTGTATCCAACTTTCACCGGATATATGCTTTTTGAAATGAGTTATATCTATTTACAGCTTTAAGCTGAAACTATTTTCCTTTTGAATGTGGTGGAGTCCATATGAGAGCACAAAGCATAAGTCTTTCCCTCCTATGCTCGGAGGATCCTATTGTATAGCCTGCTTTCATCATTCATCTAGCTAACTTTTCTAGATTTTAGAATTGTTTTGATAGAATTTTCTTAATTTTGATTTCGCATATACCTAATTATAAGGTTGATTTTCTAGTTCGCAATGTTAGAGAATCATATAGGAATTAAATTTATGTAAAAAGATATTGATTTTTTTTATTCAGTTTTAATAATAATTGAGTTAAGTTAGAAAGAAAAAAAACTTCATTCCAAGAATAATGTCGTTTTATATGTCTTTGAGTATGAGTTTGACCACTAAAAAGTGGGGAAAAAGGGAGAAATAAATAATATTGTTAGGGATGCTAAAGCTATTAAATAAAAGAAAAAGTCAAAAAAGAGTACTGGTATTTTATAATTAATATCTCCACAAGCTTAAAGAAACTTGTGTCGGTGACTCAGTGTCTTAAGCATGACGAGCCATTCTCCTCTTTATTTAAGCTCCACGTGCTAAATGGGCTTCAAGTGCGCGTTAGATTATATAATAGCTGCACCTTAATGGGCCTAATTGGGCTTATCATGCAGATCTAAATTGCTTCTATATAAATACAACACTTATAAATGGGCTTTATTTAATCTCAACGTGCTAAATGGGCCTCTACGTGCGCGTTGGGTGTGTATATATATATAAGCAGCTGCACGTTAATGGACCTGCTTAATGTACTGGCTTATCCTTTAGATACAAATAGAGCAATAAAACTGTATCCGAAAAAAACCTAACTGAACCGAATCATAATGGATGATTTGGTTTGATTTCGGTTTTACTTAAAAGTTTAGATTCCGGTTCGGTTTATAACCATAAGACTTTTTATTTTTTTACATTTTCATATTAATTTAGTTGCATAATGATATAAAGTCAAATATATCTATATAATACACAATACATAATGTTTTGTATTTTAGATAAGGATTAATATTTCCAGTTTTAGGCAAAAATTATTATCCCTAATATTTGGTACTCTTAGATAACAATGGAGTAGATTTTCAGGATAAAATTATTGTGTATATATGTGTGTTTATTGGATTGAAACCTATTAATGAATTCGAGAGTATAATATTATTCTCATAATTCTTTTACACATTATATTATTTCTTAGATCGTGGCATCATGTACTTAGAAAAAATATATGATTTTAAAATAATTTTTGTTTTTATGAAACCAAAATATTGTAAACCAAAAGAAATTGAACCATATTTAATGGAACTTTAAATAAGTTTTAAATGGTCTAAAATTTTACAAAACCGATAAACCAGAAAGTGTAGATAACAAATTGCAAATATTTGGGCCTACGTATTGCAATTGGCTTTGAATTCAAAACCAAATGTTGTTAAAATTTGATTTTTTTTAACCGAACTCGAATCGTAAAATGTAGATTAGTTATTAGAGTAGATACCTAGATGGTAACGAGATTAAACAAAGAGCAATACGTGTGTGTTTTGGATTAATAACAACAAAAACAAGTGTCTCTCATGTTTACAACAACTAAAATTCTCTAAAATACAATCAATCACAAGAGACACATAACTAAATCAAAAACAGATAGAGCTCTTCGTCGTTTCTGAAACCAAACTATATCAACCTTTTCCATTTCCGACATCAATCGCTGATCTCACAAATCGATCGCATTGTGTGACTCCTCCAGACAAAACATCAGCCAAAACACCAACAATATCAAAAGCTTCTTGTAGATCAGTTGCAGAGTTAATTTCGTCAAGCCATGAGATCAATTCCTTGGAGAAACCAACCATCTCTTTCACATTAAGTACCTTCTCTTTCATTACAATCTCCCATGCCTCAAGCTCTACTCCACTTGATGTACCTTCTTTCTTGTTTGCTTCGACGTTAACCGGTTTCTTCGATTTGAAAAACTGTTGAAGCTGTTCTATCATACCAGTGTACACCAACATAGGTTTGACGATAGCGAGAAGTTCATTGCTGGTTATATTTTCTGCGTCTTGGGTTTTGCCTCCCAAACTGGTTGATTGTGAAGCACGGGAAGCTACACAACCGTGAGCGTGTTGCATGAAAGTATGGTAAATTCCACGTTGAAGAAAGACACGACGGTGTTGGAGCCACGATTCATATGACTCCGATAGAAGCGAGTTTACCATCATGAACTGAACTGTTTCCTCTGTTCCATTTGATGATATCTGAGATCCAGGAGTTAAAGGTCGCGAGTCTGGTGATGATGAAATATAGGATGAAACAGATTTAGCCATGTTGGTGCGTTGTATGGGACCTCCTTGCTCGAGAAGATGACGGGCCATTTGGAACATGAAAGGCAAGAAACGGGAATTGCTATCTCTTCCTCCACCTCGGCAATCCACACTAAAAGAAGCTCCAGTTGCAAACCGAGCCAACATCTGCAGAGGAAACAGCAATTGTTAGCAAATCCAAAACGAAAATTAACCAAATCCACTGATGAGCTGTTTGGAATTCAGTTTTGAGACTCCCGAACAAATGCCAATTGAACCGAACGTCTATATTTAGTAATCGTGATAACGTACCAGGACAATGTCGTATGTCAATAGACGGAGTCTGCTTCCGTCAGCTCTACCAAGAGCATTGAGATTATCCCAGTACTGGTCAACGTAACGAAGATACTGAGCAAAGGGAACTGAGGGACCTTTGACAGGGAAGAGAGAGTTGCAGAGAGATTCATTGTTACGTAACATAGCTCCTTCCCATTCTTTTTTTGGATTTTTTAGCGCAGCATCAGCTCTTTTAGCCTCTTGATGACATTGGAAATGTATGATGTTGAAGTAGCTCACGGTAGTGTAAACGCATTCGCCACGAGCACTTCCAGAATTGCCAACACCGAGATTCACCCGTTTGCTGTAGGAGTAGACTCCTAATAAATCAGTAGGTCTGAGCTTGTAGCCTTCTCTGCACACCATACAAGCTAACCCATCCTCTTCTTCCTCTACATCATCAAAACCTTCAAGAATTGGTCGAGAAACCACAATTCTTTCACCGCCATCAGAAGATAGCTCTTGACGCATACCAAGTCCCTGTTAAAACAGATAAGCTTGGTAAACATTGTCTCAAGAGCAATAGCTTCAGTGCGAGAGAATCATTATCAAAATATACCTGTAGGAGCTCCTGTCTCTTTCTCAGTGCCCGGCGTCTCATTTCATCTTTGGTAGCATCTCGTAATGCACGGACTTTCTCTTCCAGAAATCCATCTCCTTTTCCTTCTTTATCGGCCAGTGTGTCTAGCAAATTTTCAGCCCTTGCCCCGATTTCATTTTCTCCAGCAACTCCTTCTAAGGCATGAAGTAAAGGTAGAATTCCTCCCTCATCTATGCATGTTTGGGTAGGCAAATGCCCCATTGATAATCCTCTAAGCATTGACAAAATAAGAGGCACTGAGGGAAGTTTAAGAGCCGAAAGCCATTCCACGCTAGATTTGAACCCAGCCTGCCCCGTGACAGCAAAAATTTCCTTGATGTGTTTGACGGCAACAGCTATGATACCATTCTCCAAAACTATATCTTTTAATCTCTCCCCACATGAACTTGTCTTAAGAGATTCTGACACTCTTACAAAATTCTCCACAGTAAACTTCTGCTTCGCCGCTTGCTGAGCAACGGTCTCATCCTTGGCGTTCTCCTCATGACGTTGCTGAAGCTGATCAAATTCAGACCAGTTTTGTAGGTAAGGATTAAAATGCTCTATGAGTGCTTCCATAGCTGCAGGCTCACCGTAAGTTAAGTAAGGCAAGATTCTAGCAACCATCTCCGTGTTCCTTTGCTGTTTGTTTGACTTCTTAAGCCCTGAAGGATGGCTTAGCCTTTCTAAGAACATAAGCACTATTTTCTTGGCCTGTTCCCAAGTTCCAGTTTCCTCGTTACTGACAGTTAGAGAACTTTGTGCAGTACTGATGCTGTCACTTTCATTTGCTTCCAGCGTCAAACTCTCAACAATTAAGAGAATGCCTTCAGCTGGCTCCATAGCATCCACAGAAAATGCCCTCCTAGCTGTTTCAAGAAGTAAGCTTAATGCTCCTAGCTTGAGTAATGCGCGCCTGTTCTCTCTAATCTTGCAGCAATGGTTAAGGAGATCAAGAACTGCAACCATCTCTTCTTGGTTGGATTTGAAGTCATCTCGTAAACTCTGCAAAAATTTAATTTGCAAACTCAGCCATCTTCGTTGGAAGAAATTACAGGTATCTCAGGTATCTAATGAAACCAATTTGGTTATATCTATTTCTCTTTTATGCTCCTTCAAAAATGTATCTCGAAGTGTACAAAGACACTAAGGTCTACCTAGTGTAAGAATGCAGAGCAATGAGAGGGAATGTGATTTTTTAATATAGTTTAAGAAAGGTTACCTTGATCATATCAAGTAAAATTTCCAGACCACCATATTCCCGAACTGCACCTGCTATTGCAAACTCAATCTCTGGATCTTGTGATTCTTCTCTATCTTCTTCCAGTTCCTTGATCATAGGCTCCGTAGCTTCACCATCTAGTCCCTACCAATATTTTTCCCAAACAATTGGAGTGTATAAGTATGTCAGCGTTTTCATCAATAAAACAAAACATGAAATAATGCGTTTTTCTTTTTGGGTTCGGGGAGGGGGGGGGGGGGGTCCGAAATTAAAGGCGAACAAAGCCCATATTTAACCAAGTTCTTCACCAGAAAAGGGTCACAAACCTGAAGCCGGTATGTCACCGTCATGGGAGGACAGTCCCGACTGGGAGCTGCATTTGAAGCTAACAGTGCAGAATTAGTCAGTGACGTAGAAGACTGATTTGATTTCTTCCAAACCAGCTCATAAACTTGTGCTACGCTCAGGTCTAGTGAAATGATGTTTCCTGCAACAAGCAACTCCATGCCATAGTCATCTTCCAGTAGACCTAACAGGTCCAACTGCTGACAAATCTTGTTTTTAACATCCCGCATCAGTGGGCCAATCTCTGCACTCGAATATGGATTTTTCGTCATTGATCCCCGGATAAACTCCTCTTGCGTGTGTGCCTTGTTCAAGATCAGCATATACACAGCCTCGGGTTTTGATGGGCAGATCAAATTACAAAGCTGCTCAAGGATAAACTGCAAGTACAATTGAAAAGGTCAAAACACTAGTCAAAGATATCCTAACTATAAAAAATAAAATCTCAGTAACTTCAAATGATAACTGTGAAGATGGTGTCTCGAATACAAAGTTAGGAAGAATAACAGCTATGTAGACAGTTCAAAATACTACTAATACTCGTATTGAGTGTATACGACTCATCCAGAAGTCTAAAAAAGAAAAATTGAAAAACTCCTGAGACTGTTAAGTGATCAATAGCTCCATAGAGAATCATATATTTTGAAGATGATAGTGTTCAGAATGAAAATTCTACTTACCATACAGGTACGTCCTTTTTTCTCCTCTGCATGGGTTTGCAGTCCAGAAACACAGGCTCGGATGAACTGTCGTTTATTTTCACTGCTTTCAAGAAGTAGTCCGTCAAGAAGATCTTTTAGGAGTTTGTTGCAATCATTTATAAGCTTCGTCTTTTGTACTATCAAGCCACGGATTACAATGAGGGCCTCCAAAACATGAGACAGCAAATTGTCTCTCATGAATCTGCCACACCAAAAATTAGAAGAAGTCGATGTAAGATCTATAAATTTAACGATATGAAAAATTACCTTGAACGAATATTTGGAACCTCTAAGAACTTTCCAATGAGTTCTAAGAGCTTGTGGAGGGTAAATCCCTGCGAAATGTCAATCTGAAGACTCCTTTCTTGAGATTCAATGTTTCCTACCTCTTGAGAGATTAATTTACAGATCGTTTTCAGACAACCACGAACAGTTAAGAATAGAAGCGCATCTTGTGTCTCTACCATTTTGAAGAGCAATTCAAAGTACTCTGCACTGCTTTCACCCGCTGTGAGTGTAGCGGGAAGCAAGCCTATCAGTAAATTGATCAGCCTGTAGCGCCTAGATGAGCTTTGGGCAGAGAGTAAACTAACCAGCGTGCACATCTCTGTCCTAATAGATTGAGAGCATGCACTAAGAATAAGCTCTGTAACCCACGACCCGAGCTCAAATGCCTGTAAACCACCTTTTGATGTTCTGCTAGTGCATCGCTTCCACCTAAGTGTATATTTAAGTGCCAAAAAATCAGATCTCTGGGTTCTAGACTTTTGATTAGCACCTCTGACTGGCTGAGAGGCTTTGTATTGCCTCCTCACAAAGTCGAGATATGATGCCCCTTTCTCCCATTCCAAATAACTTACAAGCTGAATATCTCGCGTCTTCTGAGATACATTCAAGTTGTTTTCCTCGGTTTCTGACGAATACATTATAACGCCAGAAGCATTCTCATCCTTTTCTTGCACTGCAGGAGCAGATTTTCCCATCATCAGCTCTTTCTCTGCCGTATCAGGTTTTGGAGGTGTACATGCCACAGAAATAATCTTAAGGCAAGGCAGAATTATGTGTTCTGATATCGCAGGATGTTTAGCTCCTAATTTAATGGAAGAAAATAGTAGCTGAAAAACAAGGCGCAGTCTTGACTCCCAGAATTCATCAGTGAGAGAGCATACTTCTGAAAGCAACAACATCTCCTCACGAGTGGCAAGTGCTATGTCCATGGAACGATGGTATTCTAGGCAGTACATTATCTTTTTCTGTACCAGATTGTTTAACTCATTCACTGCATTCAGATCACCCTCTGAGAAAGTAGAAAGAGCGGCTCTAGCTTGAGTACGGGCTGTTTTCGGACCTTGGTGAATATTGTTTTCAAACAACTCAGACATAATACCGGCTGCAACAAGTTGTTTCCTAGATCTTGGATGTCTTGACAGAACTTGAAGAATATCAAGACATTGAGTTACAAATGTAGTGGCACAACCATAACAATTGTTTGGGGTCTTTGAGATCACATATCTTGATGCACCTGATGAAAAATTTGAATTTTTCTGATGAAGATAGCTCATCAAAACTTTGCGAAGCCCTGCAATGTTTGTACACTTTTGCTGACAGAATCAAAAGCAGCTTTGCACTTTTCACCATACAGTACACCCAAAAGTGCGATTTTGCGGTTTATCTTGCATGAGGGACCAGGTAAAGATGCCATCATTTGCTGGGACAGTGTCCTTGTGCTGTGAATCCATTTCAGTTTCACCAATGCTTGATACTATCTTCAGAAGCGGCTTCTTGAAGCCCAAAAGTTGCTGATATCTCCTGTGAGCGTTTTCGGACTCCGACTCTATAGCAGTCAATCCCTTCTTCATATCTTCGTCATTTTCCATATTATCAAATATGAAGCTTGGTTTTGCCATGAAGTTAAACTCAAACCTTCCATACTTGCTATAGCCACACTCGTTGCAAAGGAACGAATCCAAATTTTCATAGTTAATGTTACGGCATTGTCTGCACTGATAAGCATTCTCATGGCAGTTGCTGCAAATACCATGTTTATCAGTAACAGGTCGACTACATCGGGGGCATTGCAATGGTTCAAGAGATAACGCCTGAAGATTCTCATAGAAGGAATCCAACTCGATCATGAAGTTACAAGCAGTAATAGGAATAGGAAATTCCACCTTCAGTTCAGTTTGGTTTAAAAGAGAGATGACAACTTTTGGCACGCTTCCACAGCGACCAGTTGTTTTTAAGCTCCGATAAATCCGAGACAGGGCGATTGTTGTAATACAAGTTTAAGACCTTCACTGACTTTGACTTTCGTGCCTCATGAACATTCATTGGTCACAGACTGTATCGTATAACTTCCAGTACATTTCACAATGATGCGGTTATCTGTAAACTTTGTCTCGGATTTCAAACTTTCAAGCTTCATTTTGCTATATGGCACATCAGGAGAACTGCAGGCGACACAAGGTTCACTCTCCAAGATAATAACCATCAAATTCCACAAGATTACTCAGAGTGCTGTATATACGGGAGTTTGGATGATTGGCAATGAGTTCGTTCTGATAATGCAACGTTTCAAAAAAGCACCTTATCACAACAGGGCTCAGGCAACGATCCACAAGATCGCTAATTGGTTGCTTTGAGTTGTTTTCGGGAGCCTTGCCAAGCAACAAGGAGACAAGTTCTGTGTACTCAACAATATTCTGACCATATGCTGGCAGGTATTTAACCTTCTGCAAAAGAGCTGCTAATAGACTTTCTTTGAAGGAGTGTTTTCCATGATGCCACAAACCATATATAACAGACTTTGCTTCAATCCGAACAGAGCTCGAATTCCACTCCAGAAGAAAGAAATCAATAAACTGCCTTAAGAGATCTCCGCCCTTGGCACTAAAGATATCTACCACCCCTTCCATATCCACGTATGATTTATCCAAAACAGAATCATGCCCATCTTCACCTTTCTTCTTCTTTTTTGAATCCACAGACAGAGATCCCGATCGGTTTGAGCCTGCAACTACATCAGTTGCTTCAGCTTTCTGCACTGAGCTGCTAACATCTTTTCCTTGATAAAACGCCAGATTAAGGAGTTTAAGTGTCTGGATAACAGATTCTTCCGCAAAATGGAATACACCATTAAGTAGGAATGACAGAAAATCTCCATGCCTGAGACAATACTTCTGCCAGTTTCGAGGCCGTGCCAAAGCAACTTCAGCAATTGTAGAAAGCGACTTCACAATTTTTACACTCCTTTCATATGAAACATTGTTTTCAAAACCACCAGACTTTTCAACATGCTTGTATAGGTGTCTCACTTCGTTTGAAAACTGCCATGAATCTCGGACACTGTAGTATTGAGTTTTACTTCCGCAAAGATGCAAAAACAGCCGTCTAGCATATCTTCTAACAAAAGCCGTATGAGGATTGTTTATATAACTACACAGAACATCCTGAAAACCGTCCAGCTTCAAATCTTTAGAAGAAGCATTCCTGTAAACCTTTTCTTTTTCCCCCACTTTCTCTTGTTTTTTCAGGTCTAACCAAGGTGTAAACTAAGCGAAACACATTCTCAAGTAACAGCCTGTGATAGTCTACAAATATATCTGCTCTATGGGCTTTTGCATATGAATCCGAAAAGAAGGGGGAATAGTTACCCGCAGGTAAATCTCTTCTGATTGTGAGCATGGCTCCACAACCAGAACCAGAGCTTGATCCACGAGCTTCAACATTGGAAGCACGGGACTTAAAAAGATGCACTAGCTGCTGCAGTATGTTCATTAGATAATTAACAAATTCTTGGTTCCTGAGGCAACTGCAAGCGCGAATTAGCTGAGACGCAAAGTCATCTCTCTCTTGAACATCAAATGAAGACTGAGACGCAACAACAGTGGAGCTCTGGACACTCCTACGATCATGAACATCTATACTTCCACCTGATCTGGAGCTACTACCATCGCTACCAGGCTGGTGCCAACTCCGAAGCATCAAAGTGAAAAACATAAACACAAGAATCACAATTTCCCCAAAGGAAGAGCGAGTTGAAGCAGCAAACGGCTTGCTGAGATTAATTTCACCCAGAAGCCATTTAATTAACTTTTCCAAGCTTATTTCTTCGGGCTTTGAGCTATCCATAAAGGCTCCACCGATGGCAGATGATAATCTGTAGAACAATTGCATCACAGGTATAGCTTGAACACCGGAAACTGTCTCCATCCATCCACTCAACTCTTGCAGAAACTCAGAGAGAATTAAAGAATTTACTGCACGTTTTGAAGCTGAGATAGAAACAGAATCGGTCACTGAGGCAGAAAACTCAGCAGATTCACCAGGCTCCAAAATATGGATAGAGGGAGTTGAAGCTTGTGGGATGCTACGGGTTATCACTGGCAACACATTTGAAATACCTACTTCATCCGTTGTGAACTGAATTTCATTGGTGTCTGCACCAAGTGATTCCACTTCTATTGGAATTGCTGTCATGGGATGATCTCGAGTGTGTGGCGGTGGTAGACGATCTGCATCTAACACTTCATAACATGCCTCACATAAATCAAAATCTGGACAAACGGTGCAGTGCCACCTTCTTCTCAGTATAGGGACAGTGGAGCAACCATCACAGCAGTATTGAACAGATGAAGTTATAGAGTCCTCCTCAATCATGACATGCGTGTTTCCACCAGCTGTTCTGATAGGCACCAAAGGAGTTGTAACATTTTCTATTAAATCATCTGTTGTCAGCATCGTTTGCTTTGGGAAAGGAACCTGAAGTAATCTTGATGATATAGCTAAGCTGTAAAGAAAGTTAGTTAGAGGACAGTTTCATGTCTAAAGAAACAGAATATGAAAATCATACAAAAGAACCACACCTGCTGGATGTTTGCACAGATTCATTGGGAAATAATATAAGTGCTTTCAGTAACTGAACGGCAGGAGCTACAGAACGAACCCCTGTATCCTTTCCTTGAGAGGCCAGACACTCGGCGTAGCTATAGATTAGTTCAACGGAGGACATCACAATGTTGTTCATAGTTGGAGTATCCAGTGGCTCCGACTCCAAAATTCCCCAAAGCACTTGCATCAGATTATCTACCACTTCAGAGCCTACAGAACAAAATTAGCTCATATAAACAAAGCTATATAAAGTACGATAATAGCTGCTTATGCTACGCGTTATACAAGGACAAAACAAAGCTGTGTTTGAACTTCACACGCAAATAGTAATAACAGAGAGAGCATATACCATTTGTCTCCAGAAAGCTGGAAAAATTTGATTTACGGGTCAAAGCTATTTTAGACACTGCCCGCATCTGAGCATTGAACTCTTCAACAATCGAGCCTGTGGTACTAGAAATGCCTAACCTCGAAGAAAGAATAGAGGTCACCTTGACCACTCCAAGAAGTCGCATAGTGTCTTTGACCTATAAAAACAGATATATCAATGCCAAATACAATATACAAATATGGCATATCTGCGCCAGGAAATAGCAACTAAACATCCAAGACTAGATTTCGTAGGAGCATTACCTGGTGGTATATTTCCTTTTTTGGAAAGATAGACTGCAAAACACGGCAAGCTGCAGTTTGAAGCAGAGTTTCCCTATCACTTTCAAAAATTGTCTCCAGTAGCTGTTTGCATTTGAGTTCGCTAAGTTCCACTTCTTGTAGTGGCCTACTAACTGAATAAAAGATTGATAGGAGTTTAAGACCATCGGCAATAACTTGCTCCTCAACAGAAGCAGACTGTGCTGACGCTCTCTTTTTACTAGCGCCTGGAACAAGCAAACCATGACCAAGCACACGAGCTTCCATATCCAGCACAGCATCCATTTTCTCTTTCCAGCCAAATTCATCTTTAGCTCGACCGTATACTTCAAGTGAATCTATTCTGGGTAGTGCAGTCCCACTAGAAGTCGGCCCCACTGAGATTACAACATCTTCATCAGCTAGAAGTGACTCAGCTACTGTGAACGGGATGTCATACCAGCACCTCATCCCCTCATCCATCTTAATAGATCTCTGAAAAACGGTCACTTCTGAAGGTATAGAGCTTGCTGATGTAGTACCCACATGTATCCGGATGCCAACCATAACAATCTCAGGGTTTGGATTGGAGACAGATATCTGAAAGAGACAAGGAGGTCTGATAACTTAGGTACCTTACAGGATCCTAAAGAGTGGACACACGCGACCCATGTAATCATAACTACACGGTGAAAATACACTTAACAAAATTTAAGTAGTACACAAATAAATTAATCAAGAAAAGTTATTGGAGAAATCTAACTATACCTTGAAGCCCATGGGACTGGGGCTCTCAATAAAGCCATCCTCAGAAGCCAAGCTCTGTTTTGCTCCCTCAAAATCCCCATTTCTAATAGCATCACTACCAAGTCTTACATCTGCTGTAATGCAAAATGCTTTCTCGAAGAAATCCAGGGCAAACTCTGGCTTTGCACCTGCATACGCTTTGTTGTTAAGTATCTTAGACCCCAACTTTTTAACCTTTTCAGTTGTAAAATTTGAGTCAGCATCAACTCCACTCCGAACATGAGAATATATCTGAAGGCTGCCATCATCATGCAGAACAAGACAGTGAACATTGTCTTTTGACAAAGGTTTGTATGCAGTTATTCCGACCATAGGGGAAGATGATCCTGTTGGATGACGGAGATTCTGTGCACATACCCCATCACCCCTCAAGGACACAGCTAAGGCAGCATTTGACTTCACGGTGGAGAAGCAAATAAACAATCCACTGCCAGTCAACAACTCTTTCCAACGATGCAGTCCAGCCACCCTCTGCTTACAATCTGATTCCTCATCAAACAGGCCAGATGTCTCACTTAAGGATGTAGCATCTGAGCTGAGTCGACCAATAAAAGAACTTCCTTCATGATAGGATAAGAAAAGCAGTCGATATGTTGGTGAGAAATAGACGGATGAACCCTTTCCCGTAATATCCTTCCCCATAATCTGAACGATTTCCTTAAGCGGTGTTGCACCTGCATTTCCTCCCCAAGATAGTTCAAACCTGTACAAATTTCCTTGTTCTGAAAAAACAAGAAGGAAAACCCTCCCACGAGAAGCAACAAAGAGGGTAGCATCCACAATCATGTCATTTGGCAAGGTGAAGTACTGTGTTGGACTCATGCTATCCTGGGATAAATCATAAATCTTCACGAATTTGTTTGTAACAACCATTAACTGAACCTGTGAACCAGGGACCCAGTCTATACGCCTGATGTATGCACCCTGCAGCGCAAGCTCTACAGCTAGCCTGTCAATGACTTCACCTCGATGATTCAAAGTAAGTATCTGGCAATCTTCTAGGCCTCCGACAGCAAGATAATTCTCCACAACTGGGTTAAATACAAGATGCACAATCTCAAAACGAACAAGATTCCTCGAAAGTGGTTTAACATTTGCCTTGTCTGCGTTTATGGGTGCAATTGTGGCTTGTCCAATTAGCTGTCCAACATCAAATATAGCAACTTTATCACCTTCTCCAACTGCAAGACGACCCCGAACACTAACACTCAGGAGAGACTTGACAAGGAAACCATTTGCTAAAAGAGACTTAAGTTCCTTTGAATTAGCATAATCAGCCTTTATTTTCAAATCCAGTGACCCACTTTTATATGCTTTTTTCAGCTGCAAAAGATCTGTGTCATATGAAAGAACTTTGTCTTTCCCAAGATTGACCTGCTTATCTTTCGAAAGGCCAGAGTCTCTCTTGCTAGTGATAGATGGAAGCAAAGAAAAGAAAATCTCCAGCACGTGGTCTTCTATGCCTAGCTCTTCTAGTAGCAGTGACATCTTATATTGAGTTTCTTTAGAAATAGATAACACAACGTTATTTTCCTCCCCAAAACCATCTTCTTCCACATCTGAATCACTTTCTGCAAGCTGATCTGCATCCTCAGACAAAGGTAAAAAGGATTGGAAATTATTTGTACTACGAGTTGGAGTGCTTCCAATGCCATTATATTTGCGCGGCTTCAAACACTGGCAGCTGCTTCCCCTAACACCTCCAGCTCCACAGTCACAGAAAAACCTACTTGATCGTGAATAGACAACACGGTGACCCCGGTGGCAAACTTTTGCGCAAACAGAACAACAACCTTTGGACACAGTAAGGTCACAGGTGTAACAAAAATACCAGTGTTGTTCCATGAAATTACTGCCACTGGAGGTAAAAGTGCAGACTTTTGAGGCAAGACACTTCTCACTGTTGGCATCTTCTTCATCTTCCTTGTCTAAGCTAGCCACTTCACCATCAGATGTTCCATCATCTTCATCTTCATCAACAGAAGTGACATCGCATTCAAGAGATATTGTGCCCCCTTCCTGATCCATGGGGAGAACCAATGTATCAGATTTTTTCGCTGTTCCTGAAAGTTTCGGGACCAAGGGACCTGTTGCAGTATTCTTATTGCTCGCCAAGGACTTTTCACATAAACTCTCTCCATGACTTGGAGAACGGGTTCTCAACAAAGTGCCTATCACACCAAAAAGAAACTGCAAACCAAGAAGCAACTTCTCATCGGCAGCAAGCTTCTCCATAAGCATTATGGTTCTCTTTAATACCATCTTCATAAGGTTTTCTTCCCTTGCAAGTTGAAGAACAAAATGAAAATATGACATAGCCATATGGATATCGTATGAGAGAAATGCAGTATCAAGGGAAATCAGCATGGCCTCAAATAAATGATTCTGTAATTCTCTGGTCTGTAGGTCGTTAGTGTACGACACGAGAGAATTAATAAAATTCATTGCTGCCTCTCTGAAAGGAAGAGAATTTCCTTTTGCAGTCTTTTTCCCATCTATATCCTCAATGAAAGAACCCAACAGTTTTCTCTCCAGCCAGCCAGACAAAGTAATCAAATCCATGTCAATAAATTTTTGCTGTACTCTTTTCCTGAGATCGGGGGATAGAGCCATAGACAAGAGGCCAATAAGAAAGTTGAGTACTTTTATGTTTACTAGTTCCAAGGAACAGTAGTCCAATGAGTCAATAAAAATAGATAGATCTCCACGTTGCAACTGATGAAATTCCCTGGTATGCTCAGCGACTCCATCTACACCAAGATAAAATTTGACAATATCAGATTTTGACGGATCCTTGCTTAAACTGTCCATAACATCTACAGTCTTGGTAATCACCCCTTCAAGGACATGGCTTCTATCTATCTGCTCAGCACTGATATCTTTTACAAACCCCTCCATGTCTTTCATCAGGAACAACTCTGTCACATCTGGAAGCTGCAACACGGCACATATATTTCGATGGATCTCCTCACATTTCCCATGAAAGCTTTTGAATACCTGATCAAACTTAATAATCATGATAGAATCAAGTATTTGATGAAGCACACAGGTATCTACCCCAAACTTTTCCTTTGAGTTTCCAAGTTTGAGTAAACCATCTATAGTCAGCACAATGCATCTTATGCTTAGAATACATGAAAGAAGAATCGCACTAGAAGTTTGAAGACTAGTGGGAAACCCATGCACCATAAATTCCCAGAACACTTTCCATAAAACACCCGAACCTCTTCCATCACCCAGAGCATCTAGTTTTGACAGGTAAAAAATGCACTGAAGATGAAGAGAACTGTCACCAATCTTCGCATATTCAGCTTGGAGACTTTTACCAAATTGAGTATGCTTGAGAAGTAGCAGAGAAACCGAACTATGACCTTGATGATTCCATGTACTGAAAGTTGCAAGGAAAGCTTTCTTATACACTCGTAAATATCTGCTAACCAATGATGAGAGCACTCTCATTAAATCTGCAATGTCACCAGTTTCCATCATGTAAGAGAGCACGCCTTCTGCAGCAGCAATGTACTTGGAGTCAACAGATATGCACTCCCTCCAGAAGGGATCGATTTCTGAGCATGAATTTTTCTTTAAATAACCCCAGACGCCACCATTAAAAAAGTACAACAGAAGAGAGAGCCAAGATCCTTCGTGGATAAAATCCCAACCCAAATGCTCAACCACCATCTCAGGTGCTGCTTGGAGCTCATTTAAAACACCAATCAAAATGTTTCTCAACTCGATATTCTTACCAACAACATTGGAGTCGCCTATAAGTAAAAGGCTGGTGGAGATGAGATCCACAGAGCTAGGTATGTCCAATTTCTGGTAATTAACATGAAAGGAAGGCTGACTATCCAATGCACAGGTAATACGAGCTATATCCCAAGAAAGTATAAAAACGTATCTTTCCACAATCAGGTCTTCTACTTTTCCTGCTTTTTTCCCCTTCCACAATCCCAAAACCCGGGACAAACTTGCAGATAAATCTCCATAATCCAAGTTTAAAGTTTTGGCAGCAGAGACATCATTCTGAAATGTAGGAGGATATGGGGAAAAGTCAATCATTTGACTCATCAGATGGCTGACTGACTCCTCTTCAGCCCACGAATCAGTTATGCCCCTCGCTACAAGAGACGCCCAAGAAGATAAATGATCACCAACAGTTACGTGCAAATTACTACCACAACTACGAACTTCCCTCAGTTTAGACCTTAGATCTAGCATTAATGATGTTGGGCACGTGTTTGGATGTAACAACATATGGTGCAACAGCACTAACAACCTAGATATCAACATTGCCCAACAGGACATCTGAGGACCATCACGTTTTCCTGACGGGGTGTCGACCTTTTGCAGACACGAAACAATGAGATTTGAGAATTTTTCCTTTTCTGCTTCGTTTGATAAATGGAAAGCCATAAGAAGAATCTCAATATGGAAAGCAGAGGGTAGACACGTAGTCAACTCCGTGAGACTCAAACCTTCAGCACAAATTGCGCCTGCTTTCTCTGCAATAAAACTAACGAAACCATCATAAATTTTGGCTCTCAATTGTGCCCCAGCCAAGCCTGGCCTACAAAGAAGAGTGTGAGCTAACAGTGCCAGAGTTTTATCGTTATAGTTAAATTCACCATTTTCAACAACAAGAATTTGCTGAAAAAGGTAGGTCTCAAGAGAATCAGACAGTGCACAACTTCTCAAGAGATTAAGTAACAGCTCAAAGGCAACATGTCCAGGCTTTCCTTCATCTTGGAGCATGCAAACACCATCAGAAGCCTTGTCTTCAATAGTACAACCGATAATATTGAGAAGGATATCAATGTGACCAGTGTCAAGCTTTTTACATCCATCTTCGTATATACTAGGAACCCATTCTTGACAAAAGATGCACGTTTTAAGAAAATTCAACAGTTCCCTTGCAGCTTGGAATGGTAAATTGCTGCTGACAGACACAGATGGTTGATCATTTGGTTCTATGGAACACAGAGAACGGCTACCCTCAGAAAACAAGTTCCCGAAGAGGGCCTCATCGTCATGTGAAATCTGGCTTTCAACTTCCGCAAAACTGTTTGATCTTAAACTGGAATATGTTCTCTCCACTTTTGGTCGTATATTTACTCCTTCACGATGGAGGAAAGAAACAAGATAGAAGAAGTTACCCAGCCACTGACTTGATGAAGGAAATATCACTCTCATTAAATCCTCAACCGTGAAGCACTTGAGCAACAGGATCTTCTCCTGGGACAGATGGAAATAAACAGAATCAACAGCAGAATTGGCATTGTCATCAAGGACTTTTGATTCTAAAACCCCCAGATCCTGGATATGATATGGCTGTCTCTTGAGATCTTGAATGAGTCTCAATGTGTAAATGACAGACCGAGGGAAGTACGCAAGGGGAGGTATCAAATTAGAAGAGGACACATCATATCTCCACATCGAAGCATTTAGATTGTTCACAATAGAAGCTGACACACAAGCCTGAACATTCTGAAAAACACTGCTCTTGCCAAAAATGAGTTGGATAAGATTAAGAAATCCCTCCACCAGTGCAAGAGAGAGACTCTCAATATTTCCCTCAGTAGCAGTGTGGTTGATGAATTCAAAGAAAACCCCAAACAGCTTAGGAAAAGCATCTGTAAAAGAAGCTACTGCTTGTAACAATGAGCCATTATTTTCTATACTTTGGATTTCTTTGGAAAGGCTTCCAAGCAGCTTCAGGGTTCTTAAGCAGAAGGACAATTTATCAAGGAAAGGTTGATCAACCGTCTTCTCATCTAATACGCTAGGCAACTGAACAAGCTCTTTGCAGACCATAATTAGACGACAAATGCAGCCAAGATGAACAACTGCCAGGTGTCGAGTAAAGGGATTCAGATTCCCACAGTCTTGTTGAAAAGAGGGCTTAACTACTGACTGTGTCTGTGCATCAGATTCAATGCATTCAGACATCAGCGTAATAAGAAGCCGATCAACTGGCTTCTCTTCATTTGAGCATCTGCCCCCTGCTTGACATGTCACAGTGTATAAAGGTCATCACATTAAAATTAAGAAGATATACTGTTGAGTGGATTGGTAGCAATAATACCTTGAAAAGTACATTTCATAAGGCTATATAATTCCATATTATCATGCTCGCCAGAAAATCCTGGCCAAAGTTCTACAACTTCAGCGGGAGAGACAGCTGGAAATATATCATATTGCTTCTCACTTCCATCAAAAGAAGCAATTTCCAGAAGTACTTCCATGTTTATCTGATTCAAGCAAGCAGTCGAAGAGATTACTAACGCAGTCAAGCTTGATGGAAAAGGAGTAAGAAGCCCGAAAAATGGTTTGATACTAGAAGCAGACCATAACACCACGATACCACTCACGGAAAGGGTAAACGAAAACATGCTGATGAGCACATCCGACTAATTTCTATGGTCCAAAAATTATAAAACGAGTTCAAAGCCTTATCAAAGAAAACAAACAGAGTGAAATAAGTTCTCTCGAAGGTATGCTCAAACAGATTTCCCAAAGTTACCAAATACGATCAACAGAACTACTTTCAAATCATGACCAAGGAGATACCAATATCCAACATTAAAGAATTCCCTACCGGGTGTCAATTACATAATGAAGTAAAGAGAGTGGGTTAGCACCGGGAAGCACATTCATAGATAAAGAACAAACCTCCATTTTCAGATCATTTTGTCTAAAATTTGACTTTTCCAAGAAGCTGAGAGAGAATTCCATGATCTCCTGGATGACACCCAAAATTATCGGTTCGAGTTGGTCCACTGAGATACACCAAAACAAAAACAGTAAGCCAGTAAGGAAATTGATTCGAGGTCAGAACTGTTTACTGCTTCATCTAAAAACAATCAATATCTTCTAAAGGAGCAGACTTTTCACAGCCCAAAAAGTAGATACCAAAGCTCAGAAAGTGGAGGATGAACTACAATAAAAGAATCGGCAGATGACTCAAACCTTGATTTAACTATTAAGAATCAAGTAGGTACCTAATATAGATCGGGATAGTAGAAGGATCGCCTGAGAAATTGAAACAAGTGCTTGAACCTGCGAATCCGACCAGGTCTCAAACCGTAGCTTGCTGGAGGAGTCATCATCTCCGCCGATCGGAGCAATACCCCAACGAAGGAGGAGATAGAAATAACGAATACCGCGTTTAATTGAATCATCGGAGCGTAAACGGCGAGAAAAGAGATCTGAAGATGCCGAAGACGACAACGATGGAAAGGCGGTTTCGTCGAAGAGAAATCGGCAGAGATTCGCCAAGTCTTCTGCCATTTCTGGCGAGAAGAAAGAAGAAGAGTTCGTGAGACAATAATGAAAAGGTTTCTAAGAGATATACAGAGGGAAGGGGTTTATAAGTAAGAAATCAGAGACGATGAAAGATAGACTCTGAAGAAGACGAGTTTCGTCGTCCTCGTTTTCATTCTATACTTTTAACTTTCAAAATCAGACAATTTTTTTTTTTTTGATAACATTGCTCTATCGACTGCAGTGTTAAAAATAAATTACATAGGTGCAGCCCAATAAAATATGGGCCCATGAACACATATTACAAGTGCATGGCCCAATATTTGAAGCTTAGTTTCCTACGATCCGGATTGGTCATCAAAGTACGATTACAAAAGATAATCTTAGCACGAGGCTGTTTCAGTTCCTTGAAAATATGACTAGTTACTTCCGTTATGTCAAAATGTCTAATATGTTGAGGTTGTACTGTTGTGTCTATCTATCGTGTATTGGCGGAACAATGTCAAAACCAAACTTGTGCCACGTAAATGAGAAGGTCAAAATACTATTAATTCAAATTTAGTTTTTTGGAGATAATAAGGATCATTTGTCTATCATGTATCCGGTATTGGCTGAACAATGTCAAAGCCAATCGAACTGCACAGAAAGAATCAATTTGTGATTTTAAGCTAAATTAATTTCACTATTTTATAATTGATTAGATAATCTCATTAAATCAATAACAAATGACATAGTATACTACATCAAAGAAGGTAAAGGATTATTATTTAGATTGTATTGTTGGTTTAGTTTGTTTAATTCAATTTCTCTAATTGGTTAATGTTTAACCGGTTCTATAAAGGTAGATGGTTAAGATTGGAATTCAGTCATAAATAAGAATTTTCTCATCGTTTCTCTTTCTCTCTTCTTTGAGTGTTTTTTTTTCTTCATCTTGAACAGATTCATGACTCTGTTATGGTGTGAGAGCGTTGAAGATTACCATCAACGATTTCGATTCGGTGGCAATTACTTCTTTCAGTTTCATCAATTCAATTTTTTTTTTTTCTGGTGAACTCGTTTTCTCTTTCTTCGGTTGTTTCGCCGGAGAAGTCATCTTGTTTTCTGATTGTTCTGTCAGAATCCTTATAGCTACAAAAAATGGTGATTATCCTTTTGCTCAATTAAAACGATGAAATCGACGAACTCAGCAAGGTCTGAAATTTATGTTCCTATTCTGGCAACAGTTGAAAACAATATAGTTCAATAGATGAATCTCAAAAATAATCTTCAAGAATCATTTGATCTTGATGATATTCAACATTCGCCTTATGGTCTCACTAAATCTGACAATCCATGTAACTCAATTACTTTAAAGGTGTTAGATGGTTCCATTACAACACCTGGCGAATGGAGTCACGATTGCACTTGAAGCTTTTGATTTCGAAGCTGTTTTCTTCATTCGGTTATTCTTCTGGAGATTCTTTCAAAACTCTTGAAGATTTAGTAAAAATGGTGGTCGTTCGAAAGTCCAAGCTATTAGCTTGAGGCTATTCGTCAAGAAACACAACTCAGTTGGCTTGAATAGTGAATTTGAAACCAAATCCACCTCTGAATCAAACCACTCTGGTAATTTTCCGCATCTCTCTTTGGTGTCATTGATAATGAAACCCTCTTTCATTGGTTATCCCGCCAACATCGACTCTTGAGGAAAATATTGATCAAATAAATAAAGGGGAAATAAAGGATAACATGTGAGGCAAGAAATCATGAAGAACGAGACATCGGGGCGCAAGTTCCCACGAAGAGCTCAGAATTGCGAGAAGGGCATCACGAACGTAAGGCACTCCACATGGACCGAGAGAACTCGAAAAGCTGTACGAGAAGAGGTCCGAGAGAATCTGTGAGGGCACGGGAGCCCCGACCCTTGACACGGTAAGGGCGGATTCTTCCCGAAAGACCCGAACAACATTGTCTCTCGAGACTCAAGGTACAAAAGCGACTAATGAGGCTTGTGGGGACCATGAACCTTTTCTTTGACCAATGTGGGCCCTTGGTGAAGTCATGGAGCCGTCAGAGGAAGATAAGCCTTGAGTAGGACCACCAGGTCACTCTCACCCGGGACCACTTTACATGGGACCACGCATCCCTTCTCTCCTCCTCTCAAACGGCTACTTTCTTCTTAACTTCTTCTTCCTCTTATGTGTTCTATATAAGCCATAATTTGTACTGAATGTTGCTAATGATTTTTGAATCAATAAAAATGCCTTTACTTCATATTCTTTTTCTCGATTTCCATTCTTGAATACTTGGTCCATTATTCTCAAATTCTTACAAAGTATCAGAGCAACAAAGGTCTTGATTCTATATTAATTCTGGTTCTCAAACTCTCTCTTCTCTCTTTATTCTCTTATTCTCAAAGTCGCTACCTTTTTATTCAATAAAACCACCATGGATTCCAACAAAGGGGCATGCATACTAGTAACTCTTAAGGGGCTTAACTACATGCTATGGTCAAGGACTGCAAGGATGATCTTGTGAAGTCGTAGATTATGGAATCATGTAGAGCCACCACAAGGAAAAACCTCAAATGCCGCCGACAAAGGACAATGAAAGGAGGGCACCTCCGATGTAATGGTTGTCGACAATAACAAATGGTTTCAAGAAGACCAAATGGTGATGGTCATCATAACCGACTCACTAGATCCTCATCTTCTTGAATCATATTTATTTTATGAAACCGCTAAAGAACTATGGGATACTCTCAAGAAGGTCTATGCAAATATCTCCAATCTCATTAGGGTATTTGAAGTCAAAAGAGTTCTTAACACTTTAAGTCAAGAAGATATGGAGTTTGAAGACTACTTTGGGAAGCTAAGGGTTCTTTAGGCGGAACTTGAGATGTTAAGGCCAAATACAATGGACCCTCTTGTTCAAAATGAAAGGCGTGAAAAAGATAAAGTTTTTGGTCTACTTGGAGGTTTGAATACTTGCTACAATGATCTTATCAAATCCATTATAAGGGAGAAGAAGCTTACAACAGTGGATGAAGTATGTGCTCAAGTACAAAGAGAGCAAGGAAATATTGGCCTCAGTAATGGCAAGAAGGAACTAATTACCGCTCACAATGTAACATTCAAAAATGAAGACAAAAGGAGTATAGTGTGTGATCATTGCAAGAAGAAAGGTCATACAAAGGATAAATGTTGGATCTTTAATCCTCATCTAAAACCAAACAAGTGGAAGAAGCAAAAGGAAAATTTGGCTCACGAAAGCTTGGAGGAGGAACCGCCGGAGACATCCAAACCGGAGGAGCAATGGCAATGAGTGCTAAATCTCATGGGGCAATTGTGAGAAGGTCGGACCTTGATGAAATTATCAAAGTCATTTCTAACCTAAAGGATTTCGGATATTGAGAGTGGAAAAACACTTGGAGGAGGAAATACCAAATATGGGTATATGTCCTAGAAGAAAAGTTGGTGGCAAATGCTTTACATTATGTTTCCGTTAGCAATTTAGGGTAATGTCGGTTCTTGTTTTAGTTCGGTTTGACATGGAAGATTGGGTCATCCCTATTATAGAGTCTTAAGTTTAATTTTGCCTAAAAACTCTTTTGATCATAGTACTTGTGAGACTTCTATCTTAGGAAAACATTTCAACTCTATTTTTCTGAAATCTAGTACTGTTTATGCTAATTATTTTGATTTAATTCACTCGGATGTTTGAACATCACCTTGCTCCTCTAGAGACAACCTTAAATATTTTGTAACTTTCATTGATGAAAAATCAAAATATACTTGGGTTACCTTAATGGCCTCTAAGGACCGAGTTTTTGATGCATTCATCAATTTTCAAAACTATGTATCTAACCAATTCAATTCCAAAATAAAGGTACTAAGATCGTACAATGGCAGAGAATATACAAGCTCCATGTTCAAAGATCACTTGAAAAAATATGGAATAATTCACCAAACAAGTTGCCCACACACTCCACAACAAAATGGTGTAGCGGAAAGGAAAAATCGACATCTCATGGAAACCGCTAGGGCTATGATGTATCACGTGAAGGTGCCTAATAAATATTGGGGAAATGTTGTCTTAATGGCATGTTATCTCATTAACTGACTTCCTACCAAAATTCTACAAGATGCGTCGCCATATGAGGTACTTAATGGCTCAAAACCCTTCATTGAACATTTATGAGTGTTTGTGTGTGTGTGTTTCGTTTCAATTCCAGGAGAACAACGCCAAAAATTTGATGCCAAAAACACAAAGTGTATGTTTCTTGGATACTCAACAACACAAAAAGCATACAAGTGTTTCGACCCACCAAATTAACGATTATATGTCTCTCGGGATGTAAAATTTTTGGAAGACAAGGCTTACTTTGACAAGTGTAATTGGGATGAACTAAAAGACCTCATCAACACGACACAAGACCAAAATGAAAGCCTCCGAACACTTCTTCAACACATTGGTGGAATTGAGTCAAATCCCACAAGCATGCCTCAATCCTGGGAAGAAAACGGAACACATGAAGCACCATCACCATCAAATACAATCATCGAGGATGATGATGAATCACAACAAGATGTTCCCGTCACTTCCCCGGTAGATCCAAATCAAAATGAGAATGAGGAAAACCCTTTAAGACGAAGTACACGTCCGCGGAATGATCACTCCAATTGGATCAAAACATGTTTTTGCTACAATAATCATGCCGATGCACATCCAACTCAAACGATTTGTTCACTTGACTTTGTCTTTTATAAACAAAAAGTGTTTCTTGGGAAAGTTGAGTTTGGAAAGATTCCAAAAAACTATGAAGAGGCTAAAAACCACAAAGAGTGGAGAGATGCAATCATGGATGAACGCAATGCGATGGAAAAGAACCATACTTGGGATGAGGCAAAATTACCATAGGAAAAACGGGTTGTCACCTCCTGATGGATATATACTATCAAATACAAGAGTGATAGAAGTATTGAACGTTACAAATGTCAATTGGTTACAAGAGGTTTTACTCAAACATACGGTCAAGATTACACTGATACCTTTGCACCTGTTGTAAAACTTCACACAGTACGAGTGGTCATTTCCTTGGCTACAAATTTAGATTGGTAGTTATGGCAAATGGATGTCAAGAATGCATTCTTGCAAGGATAACTTGAGGATGAAGTGTACATGCATCCACCTCCCGGTCTTAAAGGGATCGTATGTCTCGGACGAGTGTTGCACCTCTGAAAAGCCATATATGGACTTAAGCAATCTCCTCGGGATTGGTATCATAAATTAAGTTTTACCCTCCGAGATCATGGCTTCCATAAATCGGAATCAGATCATATACTCTTCATATCCAATGACCGAATGGTATGATTGTCGTTCTCATCTATGTGGATGACTTGATCATTACCGACAATGAAAAGGATGGTATTTCTTCAATCAAAAATTATCTTAAAAGTGTGTTTGATATTAAAGACCTTGGAGAACTAAAGTACTTCCTAGGAATTGAAGTATGTCGCTCTTCGGAGGGCCTATTTCTTTCTCAAGGTAAGTACACTCTTGATCTTCTTAGTAAAACAGGAAATTTAGGTTCTAAGACTGCTAATACACCTCTTGAAGATGGCTACAAGGTCAGTCGAAAGGGGGAGCAAAATGATGAACTTTATAAGGATACACCTCAATATAGACGACTTGTAGGAAAACTCATCTATTTGACAATCACAAGGCCATACATATGCTATGCGGTAAATCAAGTGAGTCAACATATGCAAAACCCCACAATACACCATTGGAGCATGATGGAAAGAATCCTTTGGTTTACGAGGAAGTGAAAATCGCAGCATTTGGACGGGAAAGAACAACAACACCGATATTGTGGGCTATTTTGATGCGGATTGGGTCGGTGACCGGAATGAACAAAAATCCACAACGGGGTATTGCACTTTTATTGGAGGTAATTTGGTGACATGGAAGACTGCGAAACAGAAGGTAGTGTCATGTTGTAGTGCCGATGTCGAGTATCAGGCTATGAGGAAACTAACAAGTAAGCTCACATGGCTAAATGCACTACTCAAGGATCTTGGTATTGAATCATCAACGATCACTATGCATTGTGACAACTAAGCCGCAATCCATATTGCATCTAATTCCATGTTTCATGAGAAGACAAAACACATCAAGATCGATTGTCACAAGGTCCGAGAGAAAATTGAAGAAGGAATAACTTTCCCATGTTACACCAATAGTGAATACCAATTGGCGGATGTTTTCACGAAAGCCGCAAGTCTAAAAGTTTGTGATCACATTTATCCCAAACTAGGACTTGAGACCTTCCCCAAGAATGATCAAAGTCCACTCTCTCGTAAATCTCACACTCTTTTTCCCTTAGAAGAGTTTTGTACCAAGAGGTTTTCTCTCTAAAGTTTTTAATGAGGTGGGGTTTATGAGAAGTCCAAACTTAACCTCCATAACATTATGGTTAAGCTTGAGGGGGAGTATTGATCAAATAAATAAAGAGGAAATAAAGGATAATGTGTGATGCAAGAAATCATGAAGGACAAGACATCGGGGCGCAAGTTCCCACAAAGAGCTCGGTATTGGGCGAAGGGCATCACAGACGTAAGGCACTCCGCATGGACCGATAGAACTCGGAATATTGTATGAGAAAAGGTCAGAGAGAAGCAGTGAGGGTGTGGGATCCCCGACCTTTGACACGGTAAGGGTGGATTCTCCCCGAAAGACTCGAACAACATTGTCTCTCGGGACTCTAGGTATGAAAGCGACTCATGAGGCTTGTGGGGACCAGGGACCTCTTCTTTGACCAATGTGGGCCTTTGGTGAAGTCATGGATCCGTTGGAGGAAGATAAGCCTTGAGTAGGATCACCGGGTCAGTCTCACCCTGAGACCACTTTCGCGGGACCACTTTCTCGGGATCACTTTACCCGGGGACCACACATCCCTTCCCTCCTTCTCTCAAACGGCTACTTTCTTCTCAGCTTCTTCTTCCTCTTATGTGTTCTATATAAACCATGATTTGTATTGAATGTTGCTAAGGATTTTTGAATCGATGAAAATGCTTTTACTTTATATTCTTTCTCTCGATTTCTATTCTTGAATAATTGGTCCATTATTCTCAAATTCTTACAGGAAATAAAGCTTCACAAGACTATAAAAAAGACTAGCTAGTGAATCTTTTACAGCTAAGAAGACAACTAGTTTAGTCAGGTCTGAGACATCAGAGCCCATTCCAGCAACAAATTCGATTGAATTTTCTGTTATAAACTCGCTATTTGGTGTTGTGCTTGTGGGAACTAAAGAAATTCTACAGACCTATCAAAGAGATGATGTAGAAGCGCAATCAATTCATGGGTTAACAGAAGAAGAAGATTGTTGCTCCCAATCAACATACAAAATCCATTCAAACTTGGCAAGGGAAGGGAAATGTGCAACCTTTAAAGCCAACAAAAGATGGACACATATCCAAAGTTTGCAAAGTTCATCAACTAAATCAGAATCTTCTGAGCCTAATCTAACTCAAGTTACTCTAAATTGTAATCAAATTACTTATTTTTCTCGTTGTCAAAGTATATTGTGTAAGATAACATTTCTTCGTATTCATGTCATTTTGAGAATGGCTATTAGAGTATTGCTTAGATTGTATTGTTGGTTTAGTTTGTTTAATTCAATCTCTTTTCTTGATTAATGTTTAACCGATTCTATAAAGGCAGATGATTAAGATTAGAATTCATTAAATCATGAATAAGAGTTTTCTTCCCGTTTTTCTCTCTTTCTTCTTCGAGTTTTCTTTTCTTCATCTTGAACAAATTCATGACTCTCTTGGGAACAAAGTATATATATCATGTTAAAGATAGCAACCTATAGAAATTTCACAAAAGAATTAAAAAAAAGTTGTAGCTTAGCGCGGTTTGAAAACATAAAACCAAAAGCCTGAGCTGAAAAGAAGTTTAACGTCAACCGAATTGGGAACCGGATTTTTTGGGTTTTTGTGGTTTTCCGATTTTATTCGGTTCAATTTGAGATTTGACTCAATATCGGTTTGACTTTTCCTATATTTTTAATCGTCTGACCGAGTTCCGGTTTCATTGTTTCTCTCAATCGGCGGCCATGGGAGAACTGCCGAGGAAGCTGCGTGTATTGTATGCTTCTCAAACCGGAAACGCTCTTGATGCGGCAGAGCGTATTGGCCGTGAAGCAGAACGCCGCGGATATCCAGCATCTATCGTCTCTACCGACAAATTCGAAGCGGTATGTCTGTAGTAAAATCAATTCGATTTTCAAAGCTTGTTACTTTGTTTTGAAAAATTTCTCATTCGTTTCTATGAAGCTTGATATATGAAAAAAATGTTTCAATTTTGTACTCAACTAGAATAGTTGTGAGACGCAGAAACCATTACTTTGCTTTTTGCTTTGTGTCGATTTATTTTAAGTAAACATTTGGAATTCACTGACTCTCTTGCAGTTTGACATTAAAGTGTTTTCCTTTTTAAGATTTTATCAAGTTATCATGTGTTTTCTGCAGAGTTCTTTCCTTCACGAGGAGGCTGTTGTTTTTGTTGTCTCCACTACAGGGCAAGGAGACTCTCCTGATTCCTTCAAGGTCCGTTGGAATTCCTGCAAAATGTACTTTTAGTTATTGTAGCTTATTGTTCACTATTGTTTTTAATTGAAGGCATTTTGGAAGTTTCTTCTTCAAAAGAATCTGGGAAGTTGTTGGTTGCAACAAGTTCGCTATGCGGTGTCTGGACTAGGTGATTCTTTAATCATCCGTTTCACATTGTTTTAATATACGTTTCATTTCCCATGGTGAGCTTGTCCAGTCTTGTTTAGATGTATCCATCAATGTGAGAAAAAAAGTTGGTACTAAATCCTTTCCATTTTGGGCTATATTTTTTTAAAAGAAGAAGACCGCTGCCTAAAATCTTTGAGTTTTGTCTGAATTTTTCTCCTGTGGCACAAATTTATGACATGACTTTTTTTCTTCTAATGGCTAAGTTTGTAGCAAAGAAGCTAGACAAAAGATTATCAGGTCTTGGGGCGACTACCATCGTTGAAAAAGGTTTGGGAGATGATTAGCACCCATCAGGGTATGCTACGGTATATTAAGACACATAGAAATTTTGTCGACGTTGATCATGCTTTTATATAACATTCTTTAACATCCATGAATCATTGGATCAGTTGAAGACATCATATCCTCTTTCTTATTGTTGCTGGTATAATACTATTGACCCAGTGTTAGAATACTAATTGTAAGTTTTGGTTAATTATTAGGTATGAAGGAACTCTCGATTCGTGGATGCAGTCTTTATGGAGTACATTATATCAGATCAATCCAAAATACTTTCCTAAAGGTCCAGATGTGATGATTTCACAAGATAAACTAACTGATCAGCCTATATACAGGGTTATATATCATAAGCTGTTGAAAGTGGAGCCTAAAATGTGGACAGAGTCAGGTATACAAAACCACACTGCACATCCTATTTTGTGAAGGGAAATTTAGGGTCAATATTGAGCGGATATGTTGCTCCTTTTATGTTAACTTAGGAATATGTAACAATGTACTGTCTATAGGTAAATCATAATTGCTCTAAGTGTCAACATAAAAATGATTTGAATGAATCTGCTGGAAGTAGTCTCACAATTTTCGTTTCAAATTTTCTTGTGAATTGAATTTCTTTTGTATCATGGAAAAGGTTAGGTAGAAATATACTTGTTTTTGGGAATTACGCTTGCATAATGTTGTGCTTCTTATGTTTTGGCAGACATCTTACAAAGATCCCGTGAAATGTCTCCCGGAAAGCTATCTAAGGACAAAAGTAAACCAGACTGCTTTCTCAAGATGGTATGCACATCCAACATAAATTTTTCGTTTTATTTTCTGATATGGTATGCAAGATGGTTATGCTATTCCAATGCTCTTTTACCTTGAAATTTGTGGAGTTGATGTTGCTTAAATGGTCAACAACATTTTTTCTTAAATGATCTGATATTTGGTATGCATTATTATGTTAAGCCTACATGATATGAGTTATATTCCCTAAGCTTGCCTTAACATCTCAATCACGTCGACCAGAAATGAAGTCTTGACCAAAGCTGGGAGCACAAAGGATGTCCGCCACTTTGAGTTCCAGTTTGTTTCATCTGGAAGTACCTTGCTGTCACTTACTTTAAGGCCAAATCTATTTTAATTTTTAGGGTGAAGTCTTATCTCTTTGATTTTCTCCTCTTATAGACTATTGAATATGAAGTTGGTGATGTTGTTGAGCTTCTTCCAACCCAAAGTCCTTCAGCTATAGATGCGTTTATAAAACGCTGTGATCTGGACCCAGAATCATTCATCACAGTAAGTAGCTCCACTCTGTTGATAGAAAATGATCTCAGATTGTCTAATATGGGATTTAGAATAAATGCTAAGAGTTAATTTGTTTTCAGGTTGGTCCGAGAGAGACTGAGAATGGCTGTACCTACGGAGAAGTAACTACCCAGTTCCCTATTAAGCTTATGACTTTTGTTGAGTTAACAATGGATGTTACATCTGCTTCACCTCGACGATACTTCTTTGAGGTAAGATCCCTTCAATCCTAATGATTCTGAATTTTAGAATTATAAAAATTCTTTTCATCTTATGTAGTTATGGGTTTGAGTTTGTTTATGTTACAAGTATTTGATGGAAACCCTAATGTATCATCTCTGCTCAGGTTATGAGCTTTTATGCAACAGCTGAACATGAAAAGGAAAGACTTCAATACTTTGCCTCACCCGAGGGGCGGGATGATCTCTACAATTACAATCAGAAGGAAAGAAGAAGCATCCTTGAGGTAAAATAACACCAGATACCACATATATATGATCAGTCTTGAACACGCATCAACTCATTTAACCAACTAGATTATGTTGCTAATGCCTGTGTAGGTGCTAGAGGATTTCCCTTCTGTACAAATCCCTTTTGAGTAGCTAGTACAGTTAGTCCCACCACTAAAACCAAAAGCATTTTCGATATCTTCTTCTCCTTTGGCTCACCCTGCTCAAGTACATTTGACCATAAGCATAGTATCCTGGATCACTTATAAGAGAACTCGAAAAGGTCTATGCTCCTCTTGGCTTGCAAGCCTCACACCTGAACAAGGTTAAGACTTCGTTTCTTCATTCCATAACTGGCTCAGTTTTTTGTTTCTGATGTCTTTTCTCTTTTCTGTTGTGGTTAGAGATAAATATACCAGTTTGGTTTCACAAAGGCTCTCTTCCTGCTCCATCACAGTCGCTTCCGCTTATCTTAGTAGGACCCGGAACCGGATGTGCACCGTTCCGTGGATTCATAGCTGAAAGCCATACAAGCTCAGTCTAGCCCAGTCGCACCAGTCATATTCTTCTTCGGTTGCAGAAATAAATACATAGACTTTCTATACCGCGACTTCTGGGAGTCTCATACAAGAGAAGGAGGCATTCTCTCTAAAGAAATAGGTGGTGGCTTTTACACAGCATTTTCTAGAGACCAACCGAAGAAGGTTTACGTGCAACATAAGATCCGCGAGATGAGCAAGAAAGTTTGGGATTTGCTTTGTGATGGAGCTGCCATTTACGTGGCGGGATCATCAACTAAAATGCCTTCTGATGTAATGTCGGCTTTAGAGGAGGTTATGTCGGAGGAGACAGGAGGATCAAAGGAGATTGCTTCACAGTGGCTTAAGGCTTTGGAGAAGGCAGGGAGGTACAATGTTGAAGCTTGGTCTTAACTCCAATTTTCTTCATTTGTCATGTTTAATCCCATATATGAAGCTGAAAAGCTTTGCTTATTGTTGTTACGTTATTATTTATTTGTTTTTCATTATTCTCATTAAATAATTTTGATTTAACAAACTCAAAATGGGGCAATGATCTCATAACTCCGATCTAAGAAAATTTTAATCTCTTATATACAAACCAAATCTCTTATATACAAACCTATTAATGAAAATTGATATTCCCAAAATGCCCTTAATGAAAATTTCCCAAATTAATTATTAAAAAAAAAAAATTAAGTCTTCTTCTCTCTCATCTCCATCTCTCTCCTCCCCTCCCTTAGCTTCTCTCTCCTCCTCAATCGGGTTTCAATCTTGGGCCGCCGGGGGTCTCGACGCCGCCGGCTCTGACGTGCACCGCCGTCGCCTCCGCCGCCTCTCCTGCCATTACCGTCGTGTGTTAATTTCCATAGCTTCGTTATTGATTTGCCTCTTCACTTTGGGCATAAGAAGGTCAATTGCAAATTGAATTTAAGCTTGAAATTGATAATTTTGCTTTCGTTATTTGGTAGAATCTGGGTCGAATAAGACTTAAGATTGATAACATAGACTGGGGGTAGACTGAAACATAGTGCAATTATAGATTTAGAACTGCCAAAGCGAACAAATCTGAGTTGATAACAATTGGTTTCTGCGATAGTACAACTAGTATAACTAGAATCAGTTATACAGAACTGAATGAGTTGTACATTTTTTAGTTGCATTTCTGCATTGGGTTGATGAAGAAGCTTAATTTCATAGTTGATTATTTGGTATATAATCTAGCTCTAATAATACTTGAAATTGGTAACAATTGTAATGTATAGGCAAAAACTTATAGATTTAGAACTGCCTAAATGATCGATGGAATCTGAGTTGATAAAAGTTGGTTTCTGCGATAGTTAAACTAGTATAGCTAGAATCAGTTATATGATTATGACCATTCTTTAGTTGTACATTCTTTAGTTGCATTTTTCCCCATTTTTGCATTGGGCTGGTGAAGAAGCTTAATTTCATAAATGATATTATTTTTTTGGTTATTTGGTAGAATTTGGCTTGTATAAGACTTGATTGAATATGGTCACAATTGGGTGAAACGTGGTGTAAAACTGGTAGAACTACATTAGTTATACAAGTATAGCTGGTAGAACTACATTAGTTATACAAGTAAAACTGGTAGAACTACATTAGTTATACAAGTAAAACTGGTATAACTACATAAGTTGTACAAGTAAAACTGGTATAACCACATAAGTTATACAAGTAAAACTGGTATAACTACATAAGTTATACAAAACTTAATCAATTCTTTTGTTTGTTTTAGCAGGGCATTATGAACAACAAAGTCGTGATATGGTTTAAATGCAACGACCGTAATAGTTGTATATTGATGAAGCACGTGGTAGAGGATATCACTTTGTCGATGATTGAAGAATGTCTATTTTAGAGGCTTAGTTTAGATGAAAGTAAGGTTAGATTACAGTTGAGGTTCTACCGACCTACGGTCAGAGATGAGGTTGAAGTGAGTATATGTGATGATGTGGATGTGTGTGGTTATTTAGCCTACATTGATGAATATAATCGTAGTACGGCAACATTGTTTGTGGATGTCATAACTAGATCGGAAGAACCAGAGGAAAGAATGTCGAGACAAGTGTCGATAGCAGTTAAAAGCTCTGTTGGTTGTAATGATGGTGAGGGAGGAGCAACTACTATTACAATATATTCTCCACCAGTTAGACAGAATGAAATTGAGCCAGAAGATGGAAGTCTGAATATTAGTGTTGAGAGATCGGATATTGGTGATGTCTATGTAGAACGTCCACCCGCTGTAGAGAGTAGTCAGTTTGCAGAGGAATGGGAAGACGACTTAGGTTTGAGTTTGCATCAAGAATTTAAAGATAAGAAGACATTGCAAGAAGTTGTAGATAAAGGATCATTTGTCAACAACTTTTGTTTTGCCATTAAAAGATCTAAACCAAGTCGGTTGTGGATTGTATGTAATAAAGAAGGCTACAAATGGGGTGTACGAGCATCAAAGATTAAAAATATGGATATTTTCAGGATTATAAAGTACACAAAGATGCATACATGCTCTCGGGCTAGTCAGAGCGAGAGTAGTGGCACAAAGAGGCACTGCACGCCAGAAATAGTTGCAAGTGTCTTGCAAGAGGATTTTCCTGGACAAATGAACACTCCAACTCCTAAAGTTATCATGAGTCTTGTGAAGACAAAACTTGGAGTGAGTATATCGTACTCCACCGCGAGGAGAGGGAGAAAACTTGTTATTGATAGGCTGCGTGGCACTCCAGAAGAAAGCTACAAGATGATACATTCCTATTTATACGAGTTACAGAAGGCAAATGCGGGTACAGTAACACATGTTGAAGTAGATGAGAATGGGAAGTTCAAGTACCTTTTCATAGCTTTGGGAGTTAGCATCGAGGGATTTAGAGTGATGAGGAAAGTGATTATTGTAGATGCAACATTCCTAAAAAACGGATATGGTGGTGTATTAGTTTTTGCTATTGCTCAAGATCCTAATCGGCACCATTATCCAATTGCGTATGGTGTACTAGATGGAGAAAACGATGCTAGTTGGACATGGTTTTTCCAGACTTTGAAGACAGTTATACCAGATTCTTCCGAATTGGTATTTGTTAGTGATAGGAATGCAAGGCTCATCGGCGTCATAGGTAATGTGTATCCAGAAGCCCATCACGGGTACTACATATGACATATGTCACAAAATGTGAGAGCTCATGCGTCTAGTACCAACAAATCTGTTGTTGGTTGGAAATTCATACAGTGTAGTAGGCAGTACACAGTTGCCGATTACAACCGCGAATATAGTTTATTTATGAGAAGATTTCCGACTGCAGCCAATTATTTGGAGGAAAGTACTGTGAAGGAAAAGTGGGCTAGGTGTGTCTTTCCGGAATAAAGGTATAATATCAACACAAGCAACAGTGTGGAGTATATGAATAGTGTGTTTAATGAAGCAAGGAAGTTCTCCCTAATACCCATGCTTGATACAATCCTCAAAACATTTGCGAAGTGGTTTTGTGATCGTCGGATGGAAACAACGAAAGGTACGATTGAAAACAAATTGGTGCCATTTGTGGAGAACATAATGCATGATTCATGGGATGTTGCCGAGAGGTTGATTGTGATGGCGCTTAACACCTTTGAATTCGATGTCGTAGGTAGTGATGGGAAGAATTATTTTGTTTGCTTGGAATCGAAGAGTTGCAGTTGTAGAGTGTTCAACATCAAAAAGTATTCGTGTATCCATGCATTGGCTGCATTCATTCATTACCATAAGATGGAACCTCGACCTCGTAATATCTCATTACATGAGCTTTGTTCTAAATATTATTGGTCCGAGTTGTGGGCACTTGCGTATACCATGTCTATTTTGTTGGTGCCCGAGATGTCGCAGTGAGATGTTCCGGATTACATCAAAGACAAAGAAATCAAACCACCTGACAGGATTATTAAAACGGGAAGATGAAAAGTGAAAATGATGCCATCGGTAGGAGAGACACGTCCAAGATCATCAAACGTAAGGAGGCCGAGACAAAGGTTCCAATCGCCAATATTCAGATACCTAGCAGAAGATGAGGTCAATCAGTGATTTGTTGAGTATTTCCCAATATTCGTGAAACTTGTAAAATTAAGGTATTTCCTAATAGCCTTATGACTCTCTGGAAAATGTGTGTGTATGTGTAAAACTAGTAAAATTAAGGTATTTCCTATTAAGGTATTTCCTAATAGCTTTATGGCTTACTATTATAACTCGATGAAGCAGGAGGAGCACGACGACACCGTTTTAGCCAAAGAAGACGAAGTCGTGCTTGAACTTAAGTAATTGTAACTTAAAGATGAATTTGATCCATTAAACTTAATTCTTATAAGTAAGATAATCTATAATGAAACTTGATTCTTATAAGTAAGATATTCTTATAAGTAAGATAATGTATAATGATGTTAAGATGATTATATTTTGTGTATATAGTGATGAATGACTCTATATATAGCTTAAAAATAAAATTAAAATAAGTTTTTTTAGACATAATTACATTCGTCCACCTTATTACTTATAGTTTTAGTGTGACTTTCTAAATTAACATTAATGTGACTATCTAAGTTCTACGAATATATATTTATTCTAGAATTTAAATACACAAAACACTTAGAGTCATGAGTTAATTGATTATTATTCACTGTACAACTAAAAAATAAATTTATAAGGTTATGTATAACTAAATGTTATGCAAAATCATCGAAAGTATAACTAGTAGTAATTTAGTATAACAGTCAACTAGTAGTATAACTAGGTCGAAAATTGTCACGTTTTCGTTTGGCGTCCAGGTCTGAAAATTTCGTGGGGACACGTGCAGACCTAATTTTGTGGGTATATAAACAAAACAAAAAAGATTTTTCTCTCTCCTCCTCACTTTTTCCTCTCTTCGTCGCCGACATCTCTCTCATCTCTCTCGTTTTCTCTCATCTCTCAACCATCTCTCCTCTCATCTCTTGAAATCTTCTCCCATCTTAGATTATATATCATCTCCCCTCTCCAAATCTTCTCTCATCTCTCGACTTCTTGTCCCATAGTAAGTTATCCTCTATTGTTAGGGTTTGTAGAAAAAAATTCGAGATTTGATTTTAGATTCGTCTATTATGTTTATGTTTTTCTTTTCTTTTAGGTCTTACATGGTGTCTTGGACCAAAGAGGACGACACCGACTACTCCGAGGAAGAAACCCGTGAAATGTTTAGGCGAATTGAATACGTCATGGATAGTGAAGGGGGAATTCCTCATGAATGTCCCTGTGGTGAAGCTATCATCGTGGAAAGAACAAATGAACATGCCTGGAACAAGATCTATTTCAAATGTCGAGTGTATAAGGTACAAACGATGCTGTTTAATATAACTAGTATAACTAGTATTACTTCTGTACTATGACTACTGAAGTTGTTTAGGTTAGTATAACTAGTTGAACTGATGTTGTTTCCACCGACAGAACGATGGCCTCCACAGGAAAACAAGTTGGGATCAAGCTATACAAGGAGAGTGTGAGAATCTGAAATGTAGTATCGAGGAGATGGAGAAAAAGATAGATTTGTACAAGGCGGAGGTGGCGATGCTGAAGAAGGAGATGTGGGAGCAAAATGCAGTGGTTGTTAAGCTTGTGGAGAAGGTCGAAAAATGTTTCGGTCCTTTGTAAGATTGTCAAAATTCAAGTTATTTTAGTATAACTACTATAACTAGTAGAACTGATGTTTTTTTAAGCATAATAATATTTAGCGTGATGTTAGACACTTAAAGATGTTTGAGACATATAAACATAAAATTTAACACTTAATGATGTTTGAAAATATAAACATAACATTAAATAAATTAAGCAGAAAATGCAACATGAGTTTTTTAACTTAAATGAGTTGTACATTGCTTAACAGAAAATGCTAAATTAAGTTTTTAACTTAAATGAGTTGTACATTGCTTCGAACATTCCTCGCCTTTGCCCTCGTCACTGCCGGACTTGGGTCAGAAACCGTTGTGCGTTTACTTGTTCGCACATATACATTCCTATTACCTCCACGAGTCCTAGCAGCCTACAGTTGAACAGTTAAGCAAGTTAAACTAGTGATACTAGTTATACTTTTTATACAAGTTATACTAGTTATACCTGGCTAACAGCGGGTGGAGCATCAACGGGTGGAGCATCAACGATTGCAGATTGATCACGTACATCATGGGGTTCATTATCACCACCAGCACCCTGCATTTGAACAGTAATTCAAGTTATACAAGTTATTCGGGTTATTTGAGTTATACAAGTTATACTAGTCATACCTGTTCCAGCAATGTCACTCTTCTCTTCAACCGATCCACCTCGTCTGTTAATGCCTTCAGCATATCAACAACCTCAGCTTGATTCAGAGCGGAAGGTGGAGGCATGGCTTGTCTCGGAGCAGAAGGCGGAGTTGGGGCTTGGGTCGAAGCAGAAGGAGGAGTAGATAATCTTGCTTCCACATCCTGGTTATACATGGCTTCAAACAAGATTCTCTTCCCAGCCCGGATTCATTGTCTCCAGCTTTCAACCTCAAGATCGTGAGTTTCATCATCCTCCTCTTCGGTCATTCCAGCCAGCAAATTGCGCTCTTCATCCGTGCGTGGAGAAAAGGTACTGAAAATCTCCTGCAAAACAAATCAATCAACGACTAACTCTGATTAGAAAAATTAAAAATCACAGAGTATAACTTGCTAGTTGTACTAGTTTTACGAAAAATATAGTATAACTAGCAAGATATACTAGTATTACGCCAGAGTATAACTTGCTAGTTGTACTAGTTTTACGGAAAATATAGTATAACTAGCAAGTTATACTAGTATTACGCCAGAATATACTACATAATCATTAATTAACCGTGGTTTTGTCAAGGAGTTTGTTGATTGTTGGGAAGGAATATCCTCTCATGTTGGATTGGTGGAAATGGGACCTGCACATCCGAGGACACCTTGGGTCTGCGTCTGGAATTGCCTTTCGGAAATTACGGTACAACGTCGGTATTGACTCAAAAGCCAATAACTAAAACCACAAACATATGCGTAAATGTCAGAAAACCACACAATAATTACATATCATAAACTAACAAATGTAAACTAACCTCGAGAGAAAGTACGAAACCAGGGATAGCCGAAGTTGTACCCGAGACCGTGCCTCCGAAATGGTTCATCGTATGCTCGATCTCGTGGAGCATGTTTTTGAAGGTCCATCTGCCCCAAGGGAACCTGTAGCAGAAATCCAGATCATCCACAGCCCTCAATAGAAAGCTATCGATGGGCGTTGCATCTGTTCCGCCCTTGGTCGGCGAGTGGATGACATGGCAGAGGAAGTACATGACTAACATCTTCAACCGTTTGTCGTCCTGAGTAAGAGGTCCCCAGTTCACCAGGATATCCTCCACATCCTCCTTCCTGACACTCCTCCCCAAGTGCCCCAGATAGTTCCTTCTGAACCTTGTACTTCCAGCAGTTTCCCGAAACTCTGTCGTCTCATACATACGACAGTTTAACCCATAGATCAACGCATGCTCTCTAAGCCCATACCGCACCGGGACACCGTTCACAATAAACCAAACTTCACGTTTGGTCTCCGTACGAGCGGTTATAAGAAGCAACATCCACATGCCCATGCTCATGTGGTTTTTCTCCATGGGCATGTGGAATATATGCCCAAACTGCGGGTGGTTCTCGAACCACGCCCTCTCCACATCAATCAGTGGAGGCTGCAACCCCTCGAAAAACTCCTTCGTCTGCTTCACATAGCAACGAGTGGAGATCTTGACCTTTTTGGTGTACTCCTTTGGATTGAAGTACATCCTGGTAGGGAGCTGGGCAGTCGGTCCTTCATCCTGAAACACACACACATATTTTCAGCAATCAACGCCACAATATAACTACATAGTTGTACTAATTTTACAAAAAGTATAGTATAACTAGCAACTTATACTAGTATTACGACAGAGTATAACTTGCTAGTTGTACTAGTTTTACGAAAAATATAGTATAACTAGCAAGTTATACTAGTATTACGGCAGAGTATAACTTGCTAGTTGTACTAGTTTTACGAAAAATAAAGTTTAACTAGCAAGTTATACTAGTTATACTTACCATTCTGTCTTCGGATAATATATCCTCCATCGGTTCGTCTTCGGTATATCCTCAATCACCGCCTCCTCTACTTGAACCTCCTCTTGTTCTAACCATCACTGCAAGAAAAATTATAACCAAAATCGAAATCAATCATCATCAACTACTTGACCCTCCTCTTGTCAACACATTATCTAAAAATCAAAGACAATCCTAACAATACCTTAATCAAGTGATAACTAACTACAATAGTTTCATGATGATATATTATTGAAGGATATACTATCAGCTAAGTTATCGGTTTATTTGAGTTAATGTTTATCTTAGCTTATGTGTATTTTGAATTCTAGATAGATTCTGTTTCTTAAGTTTGAGCTTATCTAATCCGAGACTTGTGATAGAGTAGCCGACATACGTGGCTTCCTATCTCTACTTAAAGGATCGATGTTGTTGATTAATAAACAAGAACAAATTCAGCTTATTGATTTCTTCATATATAGTGTTCCTTATGACACTCATATACAAACAATTGAATCCTATACACTCCACACCAAAAAACAACAATGAAATGGATAAGAGAATATGGGAAGATCGCGAAGTGGATAATCGTGAGGACTGATCTAACTTAGTGAAATCGCGAAGTGGATAATCGTTTTAAGCAACAATGAAATGGTTTACCTTAGTGAAATCGCGAAGTTTGGTTGAGAAAAGTCGTTGAGTTTTAGTGAAATCAAAGGGAGATTCCAAGGAGATCAAATCGCGAAGTTTGGTTGAGAAAATTTTCGAAGTTGTACGAAGTTTAACTAGTTCGCCGAAAGATCAAATGGGAGTTCAAAATTTTGGTGGTTTGTGAGAAGATAGAATCGCGAAAATTAGAGGGAGAGTGGGAGAGTTGAATTCGAGAATTTAGGGTTTAATGGGGTCGATTTGGGGCGGGTCGATGGGTTGGGTCGGGTTTGGGTTGGGTTTTAGGATTTGGGTCGGGTTGGGTCGGGTTGGATCGGGTTTGGGTCGGGTTTGGGCGATTGGGTCGGGTTAAATTGATTTCGGTCTGGTTTAATTGATTTGGACCCGGTTTAATTGATTTTGCTCTGGTTTGTGCGAATTTCGCCGGGGTTAGTTAATTGGTCAATTTACCATTTTTTCAATTTTTTTTTAAAAAATCTTATCTATTTTTTATTTTTTGGCTGGGTTTTGAGATTTACTTGTGAGCGAATGGGTCTTCTCAGACAATAACTCCTCAAAATGAGTCCGAGGCAATGGAACTAGTTGAAGCTTCATCTTCTCCATCAATTTTAACTACAACTAGCCTGTCAAGAACATTGAAGAACTGGGCTTGACTGGGCCGATTTAGGCTGGGTTTGACTGGGCCAAAGATTGGATCTTAGGTTTGGAAGAGAAAATGTTTTAACACTCTTAAATATGGGATACGAATATTGGATCTACCTTTACAAATAATCTGCAACTATCTATTAAGGTCAATAACCTTTATATTCAAACTATTACATAATCTTACATAAATTATGATATTGTGTACTTTTGATTATCGTTAGTACTACACAATCTTATTAAATTAATATTTTGGTTTTATTCTTAAAACTCCATTGGCATCCAACAAAGCTTTCTCTCTCCCTCACCCACCATCACAAAAACAATCATCATTCACCATCTTCTTCAGTGTTCATCAATTTTTCTGCAATCTTTCTTTTCACCGACTAGAAAGAAAAAGGATTAAAGGAAGGAAATTTCTGTTAAGTATCTCTTTGAATTACTGGGGAATTGCACAATTCCATATTTAATTAAAAATTAATAAAGTTTAACTCCTTGGGACTCTCTTTCGTCGGTTATTTGTTACATCTCTCTCTTTTTCCCATCTCCGTCGAGCCCCGATCGAAAGTTTAGGTAGTTTCCTCTTTCTCTCCTTCCAGCTAGATTCTCGATCAAAGGTTTACTCTTTATTTTCAAGTTTTCATTATTTGGATATTACGAGAACTGGGTTTTGATCATTCGATCCTAATTGTTATTGATCTCAACTCTTTTTTTGTATAGTTAAATTTTGCTGATTTTGTCACTCTGTTTGCTCAAGTTCTTGGATAAATCGAAATTGGTCTTGCATTTTTTAGTGTCTCTTATCTCAATTGGATTTTTGTACGTTTCTCTGTTAAAGCAAAAATTGATCTTTTACTTAATTTAGGGTTTTATCAGTTTCACTTTAATGAAACCTCAAATTAGTTTTGTGAGAGTTTAAAGTTCAGGTCGATCTCAACTATGAGTTGCTACTTGCAACTAAATAGAAAGATAATTGGACTCTTAGTTTGTTGACATAAATTTGGATGCACTTGAAGTTATTTTTTTTCCAACACTGATCACATCATTCTCTCCTCTACTTCTTAAAGTTATCAAAGAATCAAACCCATTTTATTATTGCAGGTAAGGTGGAGATATGAATAGATTGTTAACCAGATGTTTTGCTGAATCAGAGTTCTGTAAATAGAAACCTTCAAGAAAGTTTAAAGGTTTGTGAGAGTCTTATAATTAAATTTATTATCCCTCCATGAGGTCTCAGTTGTGGATGATTATAAACTAGTTCATCTGTTTAAGTGTGAGGAAAAGGAATATATCAACATTAACGTAGAAAGAGAGGAGGAGAAGATGGGATGTGTTGCTTCTTGCTTTCGTGTCGAAGACATTGATGAGTACATGAATCCAAGTAGCTCTGTATATAGGAACTGTCCCTGCATAAGATGCCTTGCTCATAATTTCCTTAACCTGGTACATTCTTCACATCACTTATTTCAATCTATGTTTATCTCAGAAGCTTCATGTTTTGCTGATTGCAATTGTTAGTTCTTGAGACAGTGTCTACTTTCATCTCTAATATAATTTCGTCCGATAACAACTGTTGCAGTATATCTCGGTATTCAGAAGAGGAGAAACCCGCTCTCTCCCATCTACAGTTCAAGCTACTGCCTCAATAACGTCCTCTTCTTCACATGATAACTTTCTGTCTGAAGCATTCCGTTCTACTCCAAGACCTTTGCCATATGATGCTGATCCTAGATACTTCCGCTCACTCGTTTCAAGACGGGAGAAGGGTTCAAGTCATTCCCATGAGGAAGCTGAACCTTTAAGAAGTAATAGTGATTTGGATTCTGAAACTTTCAGCGTAGGAGGATGCAAATGGGCTAATAATAAATCCATTATCTCTGATAAAGATTCCAAAGGAGACTACTCTAGTAAATCCGGTCTCAGGATGTCAAAGTCGAAAATGGCCGACTCTGAAAACATGTATGTATTTTCTGAGGATGAAGATGTCTGTCCAACATGTCTGGAAGGTAATAATTGCTTTCTTAATTTCTCAGCCTCCTTTTTATTCCTTCAGAAATCAATCGTCTTCTTGCTCGTGTTTTTTCAGAATATTCATCAGAGAATCCAAAGATTGTAACAAAATGTTCTCATCATTTCCACCTTGGTTGCATTTATGAATGGATGGAGAGAAGTGAAAACTGTCCTGTGTGCGGAAAGGTAACCATTTTTTCCACTTTCTCAGAACAAAGTGAAACTTATATATTATACATCTCTCAACAAAGCAAGAAAGACACATTCTTTTCAAAATTGACTAGTCTAAGGGATTAAAAGTTAATCTTTCTTGGAAATTATTGTTCTGATTCATTCTGATTAAAAAAGAAACATACAAAAAGGTTCCACTTTTCCAAACTCTTTATGTTCCTTCCATGGCTGCTTCTGGTTGTATATCTGCCGTAATAAAGGTGTGTTGTATGTTGAACAAATGAGCCATATGTGCTAGAAGTGGCCATATAGAGAATTCACAATAGTTGGCGTCGTTTAGGTTTCATTTGGATCAAAGAAAAACACCCTTTTTCCCCAATGTTCTTGTATGCAGGTGATGGAATTCAATGAAACACCATGATCATCAATCATTGATCGGTCTTGTATCTGAATTGTAACTGGGGAGGATAACAAGGCAATGCAAGGGACTGTTTTTGTATATTTGGCTTGTTGGTTTGTGAATATTTTCATTTACATTGGTATATATATGAAGCAGAAAAAGGTGAAAATGTTCCATCTTTTAACTGATTTGTTTCTCATTAAAATGCTTAAGTTGTATTATCTAATCATCGAATCTTCTTACATCAATTTCCTTAGATATAAATTAATTTCCAATTTTATGTGTCCAGTCTAAGGAATATAACACTGGTACAGTTTTATGGGAAAAATGGTAGAAAGGTTTAGTTTAGGCCCTTCATGTAAATCTTTCATAAAACAAAGGTCTTTAGGTGCAAATATCAGAAATTTATGCCAGACTCGGTCCCCGACAAATGAATGAAGGACCCTAATTGCTTCTCTCTTTCCCTCCGTTTCGTACATTAACCACCCCAAACCGCAATAAAAGCTTCAGAGCTTTTTCGATTCATTCACTACAACATTGATATTTGAGGTATGCTTTCAGATTCTCTCTGAGTTTGCTTTTCCTTTTCTGTTAATTCCGCTTCTCTCATTAGCTATTGTGATTGTCGTGAATCGAGTTCGCCTTTGCGTGTGAAATTTCCCTTCTTTTTTCCTTGAGTTCGTGATTAGCTCTAAGATGGGTATCCAAAATCTTACCTTGTTCGTGAATCGTGATCACTTTTGATTTTCTATAAAATTAGAGTTCATAAATTTCAGGCCTTTTCGAAAAATTACAACTTTGTGCAGGATTTTTGTTAAAGGGGATTTGTGAAAATGGATATTGGAGAAATCATGGTGAAGTTGCTCCTTCTGCAAGTATCCCAACAAAGAGCGCAATATACGTTTGGGGTTACAATCAAAGTGGAAAAACTGGTAGGAAAGGAGAAGAGAAGCTTTTGCGTATCCCAAAACAGCTTCCTCCTGAGCTTTTTGGTTGCCCCGCTGGTGCGAATTCTCGGTGGCTCGATATTTCCTGTGGTCGGGAACATACAGCTGCTGTTGCATCAGATGGATCTCTCTTTACTAGGGGTCTGTCTCTCAATTTCCATAAACTTTGTAGAATCTGCTCAATTGGGTTGTTTCCTCATAGTCTCCCCTCATGTGATTTTTAAAGTTCTTTATTTTCGGTGATGGAAAGCAATTTAAGTAGTTACAGTTAATTGTTTAGTTAACGTTATTGAATGTTGTGGACCACAACTTGTGGTTATATCTTCGGCAATTTGTCATGTTGGTTCGGGATAATTCTTATATTTATATGTCCTCGTTTCAGGTGGCAATGAATATGGTCAGCTTGGAGATGGAACCGAGGTTGGGAGGAAACATCCAAAGAAGTTTAAGCAGCTGCAATCAGAATTTGTGAAATTTGTCTTCTGGAGCGTTTTACACTGTAGCTATAGCCAAGCCCCGTGCAAATGACGGCACTCTTTCCACTAGTAGGCTCTGGGTTTGGGGCCAAAATCAGGTACAACAGGTTCCATTATCATTATAAAAATTGTCCCGTCATGTGTTCTTATGGTCTCTCATTCTTTCATGATAGAAATCAAATCTACCACACTTGTTTTCTGGGACATTTCCTGCTACAACGGTATGTACTCCAATTCTATCTAAGGTAAAACCATACTAGGGTAGTCAGTAATTTGGTATATGCACGTATTTAGGCGATCCGTCAAGTTTCATGTGGGATAGCTCATGTTGTGGCCTTATCAGAGGAAGGCCTTCTTCAAGCTTGGGGTAAGAATATGTCGAGATCTTGTTATGAACTTTTTTTACCTGTTTGTCCAGTATTTCATGATTTTAGTTGTGGTCTTTGTGTTCTCCGGAAATTAGAAGGCTATAATGAACAAGGCCAACTTGGTAGAGGAGTCACTTGTGAAGGACTACAAGTGCCTCGTACGATAAGTGCTTATGAAAAGTTCTTTGATGAAGCACCGGAGCTTGTGAAGATTATGCAAGTTTCATGAGGGGAATACCATACTGCAGCTGTATCTGATACAGGGGAGATGTAAGTTATCTAACCCATTTCTTGAAAACTTTATGGTTACTCTCATGGCATGGGTTACAAATTCTCTGTGCAAGGATCTGGGAAAGGAAATCTTTCTAATGGAGATATTGATCTCATCACATTCTAGTAGATGGGAATGCTTGAAGAAGCAAATGGATTCCTGACGTTTGACTATGCAAGTCTCCTTCCCTTTCACTTAATTTTATTTCAGTTGTCTTATTCAGTGTCCACTTCTTATCTCTTTCGTTGCAGTTACACTTGGGGATTAGGAAACATGGGTCAACTTGGTCATGTTTCTCTTCAAACCGGGGATAAGGAGTTGATTCCAAGGCGAGTAAGTGGTCTTGATGGTATGTCCATGAAAGAAGTTTCTTGTGGTGGTGTGCACACTTGTGCTTTATCTTCGGAAGGAGCTCTTTATGCTTGGGGTGGTGGCCAAGCAGGAAAGCTAGGCCTTGGTCCTCAATCGGGTTTCTTGTTTTCTGTCTCTAATGGAAGTGAAATGCTTCTGTGCAATGTCCCGGTTGTAGTCATCCCCACCTATGTTCGGCTTGTTGCTTGTGGGCATTCTCATACAACTTATGTGAGAGAGGGACAGATTTGTGGATGGGGTTATAATAGCTATGGACAAGCAGCAAACGAGAAATCGTTGTATGCTTGGTACCCATCACCTGTAGACTGGTATTAGCTCAAACAAGTTTGTCTTCTTTATTTATTCAATTGGTAAAACAAAGCGGAAATAAAACAGTTCTGATGGAGACATTGTGTTATTTTTCGGTTATATTAACGGGAAACGCTGGTGTTATCTTCAGGTGTGTAGGACAAGTGAGAAAACTAGCAGCAGGAGGTCGTCACTCAGCTGCATTAACCGATGCATTTTCATTAAAGGAGCTGTGTGAATTTCAATTAGCAGATAGTGTGAACCTCGCAAATGCTTCAAAGATTCAAGATGTTGCATTCAGAATGGGTTCTGAAGCTTTAGCCCGCCTCTGCGAAAGACTCAGGTCAGCGATGTTTAAGATTCTGGACAAATTTCTTTATTGCCATGTAAAAAATTGTAACTTTGAGAGAATCCAACCGGGGCAAAGCTAAACAGTGTGAATTGATGTGTTTCAGGGAGCAGTTACTTGATGGAGATTTCACTGATGGAGAAGAAAAAGGCAACAACCATTAAACTATCTGGTACTGTTTGAAGTTATTACAATTCATCCTGTACCATTAAACAAATGGATACTCTTGTAAACCAGAAAGTTAATAATTCTTCAGCATTTTTCAGGACAGATTTCATTTCCTGTCCTGTCTGTAAGATACATATATTGTAATTATCTGTTCTGTACACTTTAGAAGTAAAGATAAAAGCTATGTTGGTGGCACTAAGTGTTAAAATCTCACTGTTAACTTAAGAGTTTATTCGTCTCTATCGCAAGCCGTCTGCAATTGGGGTTATCATCTAACCGCGTTTCTGATCTTACAAAGACATGATAAGTAATTAATCTGATGGGAAATAGTTAGTGTTAACATTTCACACATCACAATTCATATAATACATATAAGCAAGATTCCAAAAGTCACAAATATCTCCTGAAACAGAAGAGAGATATTGAAGGCTATTACAGCTGTAGCAACTTATGTCTACAAATCAAAAGTCTCGTGCATACATAAACACAAAATGCAATAATTCATACTTATTCATATCATAAGATCTAATATTACACCACCAAGAACTCAGCACACATGCCTGAGATCTTTATTGGGGAAGAAGTATCACTCACAGCATCCAGCCAGGAATGTAGCCATTTCCTTGCTGGGACTGAGCTTGAGTAGTTGCAGCCATTTGCTCTGAACACACTGGATGGTTATACCTGTTTGCATCAGCACAAGTCAATGAATCTACTATACAAAACCTATATATATTTCAATACAAAGTCAAGAGAATTGTGTGATTTACCCCAATCTGATAAAGTCGGGATCACAATTCAAGAGATTGGAATAGTCCCTGAGATTGGGCATGATGATGTTCATAGGCAACATTCTGTTGGTCACCACCTTCCCATGCTCCTCCTATATGGTGATTTCTCACGCCAATCGACATATCTTCCAGCTAAAGCAAAACACAACATTATTCAATCTTTATCTTGAAACTATCATATAGAATAAGGGAATTCAAAAGAAGCTGATATTTAGACTCATGTATATAATTAAAGTTTCGAGAGAGAAGCATCATATACCTTCATTGACAAAGCTCTGTTGGCTTCAAGCAAGATATGCTCTTTACCTTGAAGATCAGAGAGCTGGTCAAGCATACACTGTGTCTGCAGAAAGAAACAAGCATTTTCAAAATTTCATTCGCATCATTGACATAGAGAAGGATTTGTCTGAATCTTTCTATGCACCTTGATGCAGCGAACTTGCTTCAAAGAGCCGTCTAGTTGACGCTCAAGCTGCTCTAGCTCCTTTGAATTCAGAGGTCCAAGGTCTTCTCCAAGAAGGTTTCTGCAACCAACACATATTTACATCAATACAAACATATATTTGCTGTTTATATACATGAACATACAAACAATATATACCTCTGCTGACGTTGTAGACCTTCATATCTACCTTTCAGCTTCAAATACTCTCTGTAGCTGTTCTGAAAGAAAAACCAAGAAAGTAGATAATAATGTTAGATTACTTGTCTTCAAAATCTATGTATGAGATTTCGTAGTTTGTTGCTTTAATATAAAAGAAATTTAGTGAATTAAAAAAGGGATTAAAGATCAAAGAAGAGTGAAGATTAAACCTCAAGTTCTTTGGCAGGTTTGTTGTTGACTTCAATTGAACCATAGCTACATTTCTGGTACCTTTCCAGTGTCTTGAGCATGCTGAAAGATCAAAACAAACATTAGGAGAAGATCAAATATTAATTTTAGTGACTGAATTAAGAATAAGAAATATTGTAAAAAAGAAGATCTTGGGGGATTGCAAAAAGATTAAAATATAATTAAATTCATTTGCTGCTTAATTAAATGTCTGCATGAGGTTGAGACTGGTTAATGCATGGATCCACAAAATATTTACGTTGATCTTTGTATTTTTATTGAAATCTGTGAATCTGTAATTCACTTTAATCACATATATATCCGTGTAAAGACAATATGATATTTACTTAATACAATATCATTATGATTTATGACAACTTATGTAAACACCTAGCTCCTATATATATATATATATATATAATCTATTGAATCTCTACATAAAGATCCATAAGAATTTGATTCATATATGAAGATATCAGAATCTCAAAATACAATCACTAGATCTGAATTATCTTCCTATAGTCAAAACCTAGGTGACCAGATTTTTAAACTGAAAATATATTAAGTATGTGACCAGTAAGCAAACAAAAACCAAAAACCTCATGATAACAAAATCAGGAACAGTAAACCTGATCATGACAAAACAAACACAAAATAAAAGATCCATCATACCACAGATCTAACAATTGTTTTACATAGAGAGATAGAGAGAGTCTGTGTGTTTACTTGGAGGTGCTGCAGAACTCATAGAGCTTGCCACGGTTCGAGAAGACGATGAGAGAAACTTCAGCATCACAGAGAACAGAAAGTTCATAAGCTTTCTTCAACAGACCATTTCTACGCTTAGCAAACGTGACTTGTCTGTTGATTTTGTTCTCAATCCTCTTCAACTCCACTCTTCCTCTTCCATTTTCCCTCAAACCGATTGATACCTAAGTACTTATTTCCTCTTTTATGAATGTATGAATGTATAGGCTTATTAGGGTATGTGTTTGTTTAGCTATATACCAGACACACCACAAAACACATATTTTTTCTGGGGAAAGATTTGATCGTTTGGAGAATAAAATTAAAGCCCTAGTTTTTGAAGAACAAGAAAGAAGAGAAAAGAGGAAACTTTTTGCTTTCTCTGGTTTGGTTTTTTGATTTTGATTTTAGGCTCTTGTTTATTCTTTAGATCTTTTCTTTTTTTGAAGGGTTTGTGATGAGATTGTGAATCTGAAGAATGGTTTTGTGAATCTATAAAAGCTATAAAGATAAGAAATTTGTGAGGGGTGTGAAGAGAGAGAGTTCAATTAGGGTTTGATGTTTCTCTGTCTACTTCTTTACACTTTCTCTCTCCTCTCTTTTACATAAAGTTAACAAACAATTTCACACCATTTGCTAAACGCGTATCACACAAACGCCATAACTTTTGCATGAGCTTTTTACTAAATGAGATTTATCAATGAAGTTATTTTATAAGGCGCGTGAGATTTGAGGAAGACATAGGTTTCTACATTAAAAACGAAAGTAGCTATGTCATCATTTCTACTTCACAAGTTGCAGAGAAGACTCACATACCTTAAAATGGAAAGCTACGATGTCGATTTCCTATTGCTTCTCTTATCTTTTGCACAACGTTTAAGTTTTGTATTTATGTATTTGGTCAATTGCTTGCACATATAGTTTTGGGAATTATACTTTTAGGTTAGTTCAAAAGGAGTAACATATAGTAAAATTGTTTCTTTGAAAGCTTCCTACCAAGAAAACATGTAATTTATAAGGAAAAATTTACTAGGCAAAAACTGCATCGCGATATTGTGTCCTTTATTACAATGTCCTTCATAGCTTCGCAAATGTATTCAAATGTATTGCGAGGTTCATATTCTTCGCAATATTGTGAAGCCAGTGCGGTAAAGGTGCGACGTGGTTGCGAGGTCCGAGGCAGCCTCGCAATGCCTTAGCAACATTGCGATGCTTTTACGATGTTTCGTCTTCATAGCAAAATCACGGGATAATTGTAGTGCCATTGCGATGTATCTAGTTTCCATCGTAGTTTCATAGCAAATATTTCACTTTCCCTATGAATATCCTACCATGAGATTGCATTTTCACACCAAATCAAAAACACATATAGAGAGAGAAAGAGTTCAGGGAAGAAAATTTCTAAAAAACAAAAATTTCTAGGGATTTTTTTGTGTGAGAATAATAGATTACACATGGAAGGTTATCATGTACATACTATATGCGATGGTCTGATGCATTTCAACTAAAACATGGTAAGAAATCATGTTGGTTTAATTGTTATCGTCGGTTCCTCTCTATGCATCATCCATACCGAAATAATAAGAAATTGTTCAAGAATAACAAGATTGTGTGTATTACTCCCCCATCCCACATGTTAGGAAATGATCTCTTAGAGCAGATTGATCATTATGAAGCACATGAAACATGTAAACGTAAGAAAAATTGGTCGGAGAAGTGAGACAAGCATTGTTTAACTAAATTTCTTCATAAGTAAAGTTTCCCGACGGTTACATATCCAAATTCTCAAGATATATTGAGCAAGGAAAAAAATCTTTGGTATGAAGAATCATGATTGCCATGTATTCATCCAGCGAATAGTGCGATAATTAATTAGTTTAGATTGATCGTTGCAAGAAGTTTGACAGAGGAAACATTTTATTTCACATCTTATTACTTTAGTCAAACCGTCAAACTCAAAAGAACCCAAGAAGGGCGATATGATGATGGAGGATTTTCACCATCATATGCCATTGTGGTTCTTGATATTTTCACTCAGATCGGAAGAATTGATGAGAAATTAAAAGAAGAATATTGGAAAACTACACATATTGTCGTGCAACTCACAATTATATATTGCAAAATTGTGAAGACGTGACCATTTGAAAGGTATATATATATATATATCAATTTATTAACTTAAATACTTATAATTAATCAGTATCGATGTATTACTTAATTTGTAGTGAATTCGATAGAAAAATATGAGAAGCATCTCCTAATTTACAAGAAACATAATATGACACATATAAAGAATGTGATTTTTTGGATGGTTAAAATTATATACATAAGATTATATATTATGAGTATTAATTTTTTGATATTCTCGGATAAAGCAAAGACGTGAAACGTGGCTTATTCGTTATAAAAGTGTATTCAAAAGGTCGTCTAGTCGGGGAAATTGACGATGTGCTTATGCAACAAAAAAGATTAAATGAAGTTTTTATAGTTGTTGTATCTACATAAAATATCGTACATGCACAACAAGATGTAGAAGATATTGTTCAAAATGATTGAAGAAATGAAAATGTAGACAAATACGATTTTGAAAAAATATAAGAAGAAGTCACAGACAATGCCAATTCTGGAAACGAATCATATTGAATTGTTTACATATTTTATGTAGCTAACTAATACGTCCATCCTTTTTTCTACTAAAAATATAATGGTTGATATGTATTTGACGAAATTGGCTTATTCGTCGCAATGGCGTAGCAATAGTGGACACCAAAAACCATTTCAGCGTTATACCCCAACCTTAGCCCCAAAAAACTTGTCGTATAAAATTGCAATTCGAAGATGTAGAGTATATATCGATAACTAATCATTAATTAAATTTATTGTATTTAATTATTGGAATAATTTCCGAACATATTGTATACGTTTTTTCAATCACATATCTATGCAACAATATATTCGTTTAAACTACAGTTAAGTATCTGCGAGGCCACCACAGTAAAAATATCAGATTCCTCGCAGACACCTCGCAATTTGCTATGTATCTGCGATGAATTGGCATATTCTCTGTAATGGACTCGTAATATAGGACAATGACAACTGTTTCACCATAAAACCCCAACCTTAGCCCAAAAACAAAACCATCTACTGTATACCCGTATAAAAGTGCAATTCGAAGATGCTAAGAATACATCAATAACTAATCATCAATTAAATTCACTAGATTTTGTTATTGGAATCATTCCCAAATATATTATATAGTATTTTCAATCACATATTTAAGCAAAAATATTCGTTTAAGGTTCAGTTAAATATCTATGAGACTAGTGTAGTACGGGACACTGATAACCCTAATTCTCCTCATAGAGGCATCACAAATTATGAGGCATTTACGGGGCATATGCGATGTCATCTTTAATTTAAACCAAAACATAGCCACTTTTCTTTTTCTCGTTTCTTCTCATTCCTCTTTTTCGCGTTTCTTCTTCTCTCTACTTCTCCTTTACGACTCTCCTTTTCTCTCACCTAATCTTCTTCACATTTATGGACAGAACCCCTTGTCATCATATGCCTGATTTCGCCGCCTCGGAGCTCCTTTAGGCCAAGTAAGCAATTTTATTCTTCTAACTATATTTGTATATCTCTTATCCTCCAATTTGTAGATATTTGTTTTGCTAAATATCGAATGTAGATGTAGATTTCTTAAATCTAAGGTTTTGGTAGTTAGATCTACATTTATGTGTTAGGTTGGTTAGATTTTTTATAAAGAATCTGGATTTAAGTGTTATAATTGCTAGATTTTTGTATAAGGATCTTGATTTTGTTTCTAGAATTTTTAAGTTTTTTTAATTAGGATCTTCAATTTGCTAGCACTTGTTTAAGAACCGCAAACTGATTTTACATAAGTCCTAAACTAAATCGCCGATAAATGATTTAAAACATTTGTGGTAAGTTTTTCATTTTGTTTTTTTTGTTATCTATGCTTTATTGTAACATATTTTTTTGTAGTAATGTTATCACTCGGATCCTTCCATTACAGGGGAAGTCCGCCAACATTCCAAATAGAAAGAAACTGGTAACAATGCAATGCGTTGATGGTTCGATATTGACGTTTGGGACAGTCTTGTTTTTTATTGGCAAGATCCAAAGTGAGAGAAGAATCTCTCTCTCTC
>JAKUCM010006430.1:0-20204 GCA_023374145.1 Lepidium sativum
GACTTTCCCGGTACTAAATCTATTGAATTTAATATATAATTATTTCAGAAAATTATCAACTAATTTTTCCGTATATAATAAAACCTTAAACTTCAAATATCTATACTTATAAAACTATGAGTTAAGTACTAACGAGCCGAGTATTCAAATTTTTATCTATACTTATTACTTGATTTGTACTTGCTATTATTGAAATCAACGTACTTATTACTTGATTTAACTATACGAGTATTTAACTTTACGAACTAAATAGCGAGTATAAATCTAGTAACAAGTAATCATGTCTACCCTAGGTAGTAGTGGCAGACATGAATGAATGAGTTAAATAATGACGTATTTGTTGGTTTGAGACTCAGTAATATTCGATTATGTGCTTTCTACATTTATAGTCATCTCTATATATATATAATTGCAGCTGAACTCACCTACCAGTGAAAACATCAATATTATTTACTTTACTTTTTTTCTTCTTATATAAAAAAAAGTACTGGTTGGTATATATATATATATAATGTAGTGTACTAGAATAGAAAATGTGCATTTAATTATTATTATTTTGAAATAATATTGAAGTTGGAGTTGGCATTAAATTGAATCGATAAGAAAACAAAAATAATAGAAAAATACGGATGGGATAGCTTTCAAAACTAACATCATCTTCAGTTTCCTGAGATCAGCTATTTTAGGAGCTTTGTCTTAATCCAAGCAAAACCAAAATGGTCCTACTTCCTCTTCCGTTCTTATCTTTATCTTTTATTCTTATTTAATTTGAACTTCTATATATATATATATATATATATATTAATTTAAAATGTAATAAAAATAAAAAAGTAGAAATGATTATACAAAAGTTGTAAACAAGTGAAGATGCGGGTCAAGTGTGTGGTACAAAAGTGGACCCGGACGACCCAAGTGCTTGTCGTAAGAAAACACCACTTGCCCAGCTCATTTTTTTTTCTTTTTTTAAATGACTACAATAGTCCAAGAAAATTAATTAATTACTAAATTATGTATTTGATGCAAATGGTTCTTAGGTTAGTTACCGGCGATAAGTCCACATAATGCAGCTCATTTGCATAATCAGAAATCGAATCCTCTGCCTAAATTATGTAGGAATTTGGCTATTTGGCTGGCAAATTGTGGTCCAATATAATTTGCCGTTGACAAAAAAAAATATTTATTTAATAACTATAGATAGTAAAATATAAAATAATTAATCATATTTTTTAAAATATAGATTTTTTTTGTCAACGGTAAATTATTAGACGACAATTCGCCGGCCCAATAGCCAAGTTCCTACATAATGTAGGCAGGAGTACTCAATCCTGCGTTATGCAAATACGCTGCCTTAAATGAACTTATCGCCTGTCACTAGGTTATATATATGACATTTGCAAATATAAATTTATTAAGATAATACTATTTAGATTTAGTTTTTTTAGTAATCTAAAAAAATAATATGTTTCTTATTCTTTTTCAACAATGATTTTTTCCCCATATTTTGTTGTACTTTAGTGTCCATTTCTTAAATTTTTTAGATACTCTATATTCATTTTTATCTCTCATTTAAGGTATTAATTCACTAACTCCATTTTCATGAAAGTTTACAATTCCAAAATTGGATATTTTCTAAATAACTCGAATATGAGGGTTTTGTCGAGTGAATTGAGTTGCGTTGTGTTGAATATTAGTTGGGTATCTTGATTAAAGCACAAAATTACAAGACTAACGAGTTAACTTTGAAATTTTTGAAAAGTTAGGTTGAAAATGATGAATAGTGACGAAAAACGCACAATACCTGAAAGAAAATTTGTTATGTAGGTTTGTCGTGAATGTTTTTATGTAGGTTTATCGTGTATGTTATATATTTTGTAGGTTTTATATTCAGTTATTTAGGTTCTCAAATAAGTTGTATATGTTTTATTTTCAGTTATGTAGGTTTGCAAACTTATTTTTCTTGACATTTTGATGCTTTGTTTTCCTTGCAACAATAGTGCATAAGGAATATCTTAAGAGATTATTCAATGTTAGCCAACGTATTGAGACTTAAATGCAGTTGTTAGGTGGAAGTTTAATGACGTGGTAAAATGATCATTACATGATGCCTAAGTATTTAAGCAAAACCTACAACATAGGAATCGAAAACCTACATAACAGTATGTAAAAAACCTACATAAATATTGTAAAAAACCTACATAACAGTACATAAGAAACTTACATAACAGTACATAAAAAAAACATACATAACAGTACGTAAAAACCTACATAACTAGTTAGTAAACTCTTTCCGGAAACCTACAAACCATCCAATATTTGAACCTACAAAAGTTACTTGAAACCTACATTACTAGTTGTTAGACCTACATAACAAACCTATATAACAAACCTATATAACAAACCTACATAACAATACATAACAAACCTACGTAACAATACATAATAAGTCTACATAACAATACTAAAAACCTACATAAGAGTACATAACAAACCTACATAACAATATGTAAAAGATTACATAATAGTACATAATAAACCTACACAACAATATGTAAAAAATTACATAACAGTACATAACAAACCTACACCACAGTAGATAATAAATCTACGTAACTACTTTGTTTAAAAATAGTTACGTAACTACTTTGAATTACAAAAACAATTAACTTATTTTTTGAACTAGTCTAGTAATTCAGAATTCATTTTACATCTTTTCAAGTCTCAAGAAACTTCGTGACTGTGTAGTTTATACATATGAACACGCGCATAGATAATGACATTTTTCTGTATATTTATAATTTTGCCCCTCCACGTTAGCTTCATCTTGGGATGCGCGATTCAATTCGATTCGTGAAGATTTTATCATATCCCAACAGATGTCATCGAATCTAACATATCACATGCTATTCATTTTCTTACTTGCTCGAATGCTGGACTATCATTATTATTATACTATGTACCAATTAATACGCAAAGTTATTGTTCAACTATTTATGTGATGGAAAATGTCATTATTGCTAATGCCTGCAGATTTATCAATTATTCGTGCCGTATAAAAACTATATTATAAATTTCTTACAATGAGATTGTTTCCACAAGCATTTTCTATTTAGATATTCAGAGTCCTATAAAATCCAGACTAATCATGTGGGAGATGTGTAATGTATGGATAGAGTTTATATCCGTGAACTTGAATGTATTGACGTTCCAATCTTGTTTCTTTACCACATGACCATAAAGTCTCCAAATATTTGTTACAGACTAAAAAGAATAATTTTTTCTCTTAACAAATGCATTCAAAAACCGATTGCTTTCCTCTGCACAGTTTATGAAAAGGTCATCAATTGTGTAGTTGAACTATTAGCATATTTATTTGTGGCCTTGTGGGTATGTACGTGTGATATAGTTTGACTCTCGTAATATATAATAATAATTGATTTATTAGACTGTTCGTGATTAATGAATGTTCAATAAAGTAGTCTTTCTCGTTAAAGGAACTCTTGTCATTTTCTTTACTCACTACTTCATTCTTCTTATTATTTAGAATAATTATAATTTGTTGAATACATGTAACCAAGTGGGTAGTCATTTTACAAATTTTTAATGCACTAGAGATGGAACTTTCTATCTTGAATAGTATGAACGGGATTTAAAAGCCGATAGGATAGTTGACAAAAAAAACGGTAATAATTTTAGTAAATAATGCATGTACTGATGTACCTAATCCTCAAGGATCGTAAATAATGCATGCATCTAGCATTTTCAAATTTCACAGCCTCCTTTATTTACCATTGCATGTCACATGAATCTGGAAAACATAAGGGATTGGTTGATCATCGATTTAGACCCCAAGAAAGTTCGGTAATTAGTTTGACATTTGTCAGCACAGTCAAAGGTGAAATTTTTCTTCGCGTATTAACCTACCATATATTAACTTAATTTCTCGAAAAATGCTAAAAATATAGAACTTTTTCTTGTATTTTTTTAAAAAAAAACTCTTTGTTTTTCATGATTATCTTCCATATATCGTTTAGTGTTAACATCACTAAAAATTAAGACCAGTTTTATAATTTGTAACTATTATGAGAAAAAGAATTGTAAAATTATAATAACCGACATAAAACATGGGAAATTACATAAACCTCATAAGTAGGAGTCACAACATGTAAATAATGAAATGAAATCTATATAATATACGACGCACCCTCTCTATTTCTGGAGTATAAAATAAAGATACCATAGTAAGAGAGAGACAAAACACAAAGAAGAAATAATTATCATTTCGCCGCAACTCTTCTATTTCTGAACATTCATACCCCTGAAAAAAGTTAAGCTTTTTGTGAAGCCGCCATGTGTGGAGGTGCTATTATCTCCGATTTCATTCCCCCACCGAGGTCCCGCCGCGTCACTAGCGAGTTTCTCTGGCCGGATCTGAAAAACAAAGGGAAAGCTTTGAAGAAGAGATCGGAGAAACGCTCTGATTTCTTCGATCTGGATGATGAATTCGAAGCTGATTTTCAAGGGTTCAAGGATGACGCATCTTTTGACTGCGAAGATGAATTCGATGTCGATGATGCCTTCACCAATGTGAAGCCATTTGTTTTCACCGCAACTACCAAACCCGTAGCTTCACCTGCTGCAGCCTTCGCATCTACTGGTATATATTTGGGCTTGATTCGATTCTCAATTTATTTTAATGGGTTTTGTATGTTTGTTCAGTGTTCATTGATTTTCACTTTTGTCTCCCATTTCCATAACAAAAGTGAGAGTTTTTCTTAAAGATTTTCTAAATTTGTTACTTTTTGATATGGGTTTATGGATCTTAAACCTGACGTATTCATCTCTACATTCATTTTAGTATCTCGTTTGTTGGTTATTGATTAGCAGAAAGTCTGAGCTAAAAAGTATAAATCTGCATAACTTTTCAAGGTTTTAGTGTAGAAGAACAAAGATAGACCTTTCCCTGGCTTTCTTCTTTACATGATTTTGCGTTATATTAATCTTGAGAGAATTTAACAATTGTGATGAGAGGTTATTTGACTTTATACATATCAAAGTTTAGATCTTCTAGTTTTTTATTTATTTCCAGAGACCTTTCTTAGTATCTAACAGTTAATTGTTGTTGTTTGAAGTCTTTGGATTGGCTTTCTTATGATGTGCTTCACTATTTGATTACTTGGTAGTCACCAGGTTTTAGAGTTGTCAATGTCCAGATCTCTTAGCTCTTGAAGAGATGCAGCTTTGCTTATGCGTATTATTTTACTTTGTTTAGTGAGTGTTATCATACCCTGGCGGTCACATAGTATCAATCTTTGGGATATTGGAAAATTTTCTTTGATGGGATAAAGTGTCCAGTATCGAATCCTTGTTTCAATTCAGCTAATGATTGATATTGTGTGTTTTGAATCCAATAGGTTCAGTCTCTGGCAAGAAATCTGTAGAGTCGGATGGGAAAGCTGAAAAATCTTCTAAGAGGAAGAGGAAGAATCAGTACCGCGGGATTAGGCAGCGACCTTGGGGCAAATGGGCCGCTGAGATCCGTGATCCTAGAAAAGGTTCCCGTGAATGGCTTGGAACATTCGACACTGCTGAGGAAGCAGCAAGAGCTTATGATGCAGCAGCACGCAGAATCCGTGGCAACAAAGCTAAGGTGAATTTCCCAGTCTCCCAGAAACGTCCTACTGTTAAGACCAAGATTCTTCAGAAGCCAGTGCGTAAAGTAAACCAGAGCCCCATTCAGACTCCAACACATCTGAGTCAGCAGTACTGCAACAACTCCTTTGACAATATGGGACATGATTCCTTTGGTGATATGAGTTTCATGGAAGAGAAGCCTCAGATGTACAACTCATTCAATGCGGGAGGTAACAGCGGATACCAGTATTTCAGTTCCGATCAGGGCAGTAACTCATTTGACTGCTCTGAGTTCGGTTGGAGTGACCAGGGCCCTAAAACACCAGAGATCTCTTCAATGCTAGTTAATAACCAGGCACCGGTTATCGAAGAAACAAATGCAGCCAAGAAGCTTAAACCCAACTCCGAGGACAGAATAAGCAACAATGATGACTGTGATGATCTGATGGTATACTTTGACAACTCCTTATGGGACTCTCCACTAGAAGTGGAAGCCATGCTGGGTGCCGATGCTACTGCTGTGACTCAGGAAGAGGAAAACCCAATGGACCTATGGAGCTTAGATGAGATCGATTTCATGCTGGAAGGAGACTTTTAAAGTGATTGATGTGGTTCCCTAGTTTGTAAATAAAGTTGTGTGTTGGTGAGTTTGAAGCCCTTCATAGATTGAACTTGTTGAATTGTGATGACAAACAACCTAATTGTTGGTTACTTAATCTTCTGTCTTGTCTACAGGATTTTGCTGTTGGGGGATGGTACAAGTCACACCTCAAGCTTGTTGCATTGGTATTTCATGAGCTTCTCGTCCATAGAGAGGGTCTCTGGTCTGTTTTAGGATTGTGAAATAAAGAGCTGTGATAGAGTAAATAGAGATAAAAATTCTATCTTTGCATGAGACAGTTTATTAATCTTCTAAGATCTTTTATTCATAGCATATTATCACCCTTGAAAGTGTCTTATTTTGTATCCCCAAACTTATTTAACATTTTAATAAATTCCATTTTGGAACCTCTCTATATTTGTTATATGAATTAGTTTCGAATCATTCAGTTAACTTTGGTATACTCGTTTTTAAAGTAAAGGGAAGACTCAATATATCGAGGAAAACAAGACCGTGACTAAACTTATGTTTTTTTGGGCAGTGGTGTTATGTACTATTTATTATACAGAAGATCTCGGGTTTTGCCTGATCATTCTTGTAAACTTTCTCGTGAACCTTTTGATGAATATAAAATTTTAAAAAAATAAATAGATCTGACAAATTTAAAAGCATCCAAATGATTGTGTATGTTAATTTTAAAATTTTAAAATCAGTTATTCCCATTAGGTTCATATATTATTTTCTTACATTATTGTATAAATGGGCCTTTTGTATTAAATGTAAATGAGCCACGATAACAAAGCACATTATTTTCGAACCCACTATATACCTTCAATTCTCTTTTCAAGATTTTGAAATTTTACGAAAGAATACTTAGGTTATATATGCTTTTATACTTGGTGACGTTAGACCAACTCCATTGGAATATTTTAGTAGAATTTTTATAAATAAAAAAATTGAAAATAATGAAAATAGAAAAGAGAGGAAGATTAGAATCTCTTAAATAAGAGATTTAAGACCATCCATTAAGTTCTCTTTATATGTAGTCCCGAGACTCCTGAATCATAAGGCGGACTGTCCGCCACGTGGCGGACCCTGATTGGTTCCGTCTTTTTAATTTATTTATTTTTGTTTTTTTTTTTTTTTTTTTTTCAGTGAACCTCCAATGGGGTTCACTGATGGTGATGCTCTAAGACCACCTCCATTGAATGGATCTTAAATGAGATTCTTATCATTAAAAAAAAGAAAAATATTAGAAAGTGGGGAGAGAAGGAAGAAGGGTTTTTAATAGAGTATTTTAAGAACTCTTGGTTTCTATAATAAGAAACCTATTTGCCAAGTGTTGATTTTTGATTCAACTATTTATTTGAAAAAATTAAAATTTAAATGAAAAATAAATTGTAATAAAAATAGTAGTAATTTATTAGTTTAGAACCTCTAGTTGAAAACTCCATGGATGGAGTTGCTGTAAGAGACTCTAAAATGAGTCTTTTATAGATGTGGATGATTTTTATTGGTTCATTTATTTTTTAATGATTAAAATTTAAGTAGAAAAATAAATTATATTAAATTATTAGTCTTTTGTGAATAAGAGACTCAAAACTAGAGACCATGAATGAAGATGGTCTTAGTAGTCAGTATCACAAAAGAAAAGGAAAAACAAATTACAAAACTCAAATATGTACATTTGATTTGAAATTCTATGATTTGATTAAACAAATAATTAGTTCACATGATAACAAGTAAACATTTTCGTTCTTATTTCCATTGACCAACCTTCCTGTCAAAGACACGAAATTGTTTTGTAGCTTTTATATTGAATTAAGTAAGCATATTTTTGTACGAAGCTTGACTAATTATCTCATTTATATTTATATTTCATATGATTCCCTCTAATATTTTAATCAAATTCAGACCATTCAAAGAGAAAATCTTTTAATCTAATTTGATAAAATCAAGTGGAAACCTGTACGATTTAGTTTTTCCTCTCTTTTTTTACGACCCTTGCTTCACTGTCTCCTATATAAACACATGCATTGTTGCACACATTTGTATCACAAAAACACAAAATTTGATTCATATGACAAACATGGAAAGATTCTGTTCGATACTAATACTGTTTTCAACAATAAATTCATCGTTCAATTTTATAAGCTGTGAACAGTTATTAACGAAGCAAGCAGCATTGTTTGTGTTGGAAGACTCAGTGTTCGACGTTGGTAATAATAATTTTTGTCTTTCTTTCCACTCTTCTTATGTTCGAATCACGTATTAGGGTTCGAGGGTTTTTTTTTATCCTTTCCTTTTCTCCTTGATTGCATGGGATTTGATTTCCTAGTTCTTGCGTTGAATCTTGCTCCATATCAAGGAGATAGTTTTCATTTCTTGGCATCATGCTGATTCATCCTGTTGTCTTTCTTTAATTCGACGTATAGACTGAGATTTAGTGCTTAGACCAAAATATACTTGGTTTTGTAGCCTTCGGTCATGGGTCTAGATGTATTGAAGTCCATCAATAACACTAACCAACAACGAAAGATGTTACTCTTGTATGAGCCAGTCTTGCACTCTTGCTACACTAATCAAAGATTTCGGTTTAGTTTGGTTTTCTACAAGTGTTGAAATTTTGTTTTTTCTTTTTATTATTATTATTAACTTGAAACTCGGCCCATATTTTTAAAAATATGGGCCGAGTTTTACATTAGCCCAATATATAAAGCCTACTAACAGTGCCGCCACAAAGGACTCAAGACAGTAATGATTCTAGAGCCTAAAGAAAATATTATAGACTTTAGTCACATATATGTCAAAAGTTCTCTAATAGTTGCACGTCATAATCATAGTGTTAGCATTATATTAACAAATGTATCGATTAGTTTAACTGTCGTAGCCGATGAAAAGTCCACGAAATTATATTTTATATTTTAGATAACATCATCTCTTTTTTTATTTCATACAATACAAGTTACTATGCACTTTCTGCCTTTTTCGACTCATTGCATTTACAAGTTTATAACTGAAGCTGCATAAAATAAGTTATTTCTATAAACATTCCCTTTATTTCAAGATCAGATATTTTTTCTTGGTCAAATTTCAAGCTTCACAAAATAATAATATTGGAAGTTTCTCAGCAATATTAAAATAATATGAAAATGTATTTTGTAATGCATGATAAGGTAGAAGTTAGAAGATACCTTAGACTATTAATATTAATTATTGATTTTGTCTTCGTCAAACTCCGCAGCCGTATACAACGTAATCCAATTGTGAAATTTATATATTCAACGTCGTAGAACTTGACCATATTGTATCATAATAAATAAAAATATTAATTAAATAACACAACTGAATATATCTATATATAAAACCGACCGCACATAGAGTGAGAGTCTAATAAACATGGCAACTTCAATCCAAATCATTTTAATCATATGCACACTAAGTCTATCGATCGGTTCGATTTCTTGCAAGGACAATCTCGTTACCAATCAAGCCGCTTTATTTGTTTTTGGAGATTCGTTGTTCGAAGCCGGAAACAATAATTACTTCGATTCCGTACCAAGTTTCCGGTCTAATTACTGGCCGTACGGCAAAACAACGTTCAAGTTTCCGACAGGGAAGGTTTCTGATGGACGAATCATGATAGATTTCATCGGTAATTATTACATTAACAAATTTTGTTTTCTTCTTTTATAAACATTTTTAATGGATGCCAAGTTTTTATGAATCTAACTAATGATTTAGCATCGTGAGTTTGGTTCTTCCATAGATTAAAAAGAAATCAATGGTGGACTTTAAGTTGTGGATATAGTTTTATTGATCTAATTGTGAAAAAAAATTCTTAACGGATATTATCTGACATGGCAGCTGAGTATGCATGGTTACCGTTGATCCCACCAAATCTACAACCTGGTTACAGTAACAGCCAATTAACCTATGGACTTAATTTTGCTACTACAGCAGCCGGAGTTTTCACCGGAACTTTTCCGGGAAACGTAAGTAGTTTTCTCTACTTTATAAAAAAAAACTAACCTCAAATTCTCTGTTTGACTAAAACCGTCGCTTTTTCTTTTCATCAAAGTCCTTAGATTTGACAACACAATTAAACAACTTCAAGATTGCGGAGAGAACATTGAGATCTCAATTAGGAAACGGAGCAGCGAGAAGAGTAATCTCGAAAGCTGTTTATCTTTTTCACATTGGAGCAAATGATTATCAATATCCATTCTTTGCCAGTACTTCCACTTTTAGTAATACTACCAATGAGAGATATGTTGATTCTGTCATCAGCAACACAACGACTGTCGTCGAGGTATAACTAACATGAGAACTGTAAATTTGAAGCAGAGAGAAATTAAGTCTTTGTTCTGAAGAAATCTAACTTTCTTTTCCAGGAGTTATATAAAATGGGAGCAAGGAAATTCGGATTCTTGAGCTTAGGACCGTACGGTTGTACACCGAGTGCATTGATAACAGACCGGACTAAGATAGGATCATGTTTTGAGCCGGTTTCGGAGCTTATTAATCTCCATAACCAAGAATTCCCTAAAGTCTTGAGGCGTTTAGAGCGTCAACTATCTGGATTCAAATATTCTCTACATGACTTTCACACTTCTCTATCCCAAAGAATCAACAATCCTTCTCAATATGGTTTCAAAGAAGGTAAGAAGGCATGTTGCGGAAGCGGACCATTGAGGGGAGTCAATACATGTGGCTTCCGAAACGGACCATCTCAAGGTTATGAGCTATGTGAAAACGCTGACGACTATGTCTTCTTTGATCCTTCTCATTTGACCGAAAAGGCTCATCGACAGATCGCAGAGCTGATTTGGAACGGACCACCTAATGTCACTGCACCTTATAATCTCAAAACATTGTTTGGACTCTAATTTCTTTTATTTCAATGTAAACGGTTTACATTTTGTTTATCCTCATTTCGGTTTGATATGGAATACGAGTTTTACAGCTTACAAACACTAACCATTTACTTATTTCACTTGAAAGACAAAACAGGACTGTGGTTTCTAGATTTCTTGCGCTGGAAGATTTGTCACTGAATGACCTACGAGATCCTTTATGTTAACCGGAGAGACGACATGTTTGTCTCCAGAATAGAACAGATTAGCGATGTCTTCATTGGTTTTCTCAGTATTGTGACGCCCATCGAAGAACAGAAATGATTTCTGGTAACTACAGAGTTTCGAATGCACGTTGCTATAACCGCAGCCATACGCATTTCTCGATCCAGTACCGCAGCAAGAGGTCGTTGTATCAGTATATCCTAACCATCAACAACACAATTTCATTTCAAGTTACAACAAAAAAAACCGAATCCAAATTTGGAAAAAGTTTCCTTTTTTTCCTACTTACCGTGGCGTGATGGCTCATTGATCCTCTGAAGAATTGCGTCGTTGAAATCAAAGAGACTGTACCGTAACTGACGGCACGCTATGGTTAAAGAATAGAGCACAGTACGGAGCCTTTCGTTGTGTGTTTTGACCATGAAGTTAATCATCTCCATACAATTTTCTCCTGTCTTATACTCTTGCCTCACTATCGGTAAGCAACCAAGCGGTGCCAAGTTCTGTACTGCAAACTTCCTCGCCCCACCTAGCTTGTACAAAACCTGCATACATAGGTTCAATATATAATCAATCAACCAAACAAATCCCACTATGATTTTAATGGCTAGATCAAACTCAGAACCACAGAGATTTGTTAGTATTAGCCCCACTGCAACATTCGTTTCTAATTGAATCCATTTATCAAGTCAAAGAGACTTGTAAAAGCTTAAATATACATACCATGAGATCTCTTGCTATCCTTTGGAGAACGTAAGACACGTGAGTTATCTGCTCAAGAGGATTGGCATTTGGATGAGCCTTAGCGAAATTCAAGTAATCATCAGCTCCAATGTTGAACATGTATATAGCTTCTGCTCGTTCTTTAGGTGTCCACTTCTTTTCTAATTCTGTAAACTTCGATATCTGTTGTCTGAGACTCATCTGCCAAACACACCAAATTTGACCAGAAATATATAAATCTCACAAATCTAAAGCCTTTCCATGGCAACCGAAAAAGATGCTTACAGTTGCATTCTCAGATTGAGATCCAAGAGCAACTGCTCCAGCTATAGCGAAGCTTGCTCCTCGAGAAAGATCGGCTTTTGGGTCAAGTACCGGAGGAATCGGTTCGCGATGACCAATCAATCGACCTGAATTGCAGTTAGATCAGAATCAAATACAAGTACCCAAAACACAAAGTTAAAGACTTTCGTCTCTGTGAGTATGTGTATTCGTTATACCGATGAAATCTGGGACAATGAGTCCGTCAGACCAACGACCGGTTGGGTCATCGACGGAATCACCATAAGGCCAAGTGGTTGCCGGATCTAAAGTCGACGAGAAGAACTTCGTGTTGCCTACATCATAGGAAGAGTCACCGAAAGTGAACAACAGAGGCGGTTCGCCGGAAGCATTGACCGGGAAACTGATAAGCGCAAAAGACGATAATACCCCTAAGAAGAAGAGTAAGTTAGAATTCTTCGCCATTATTATTAGAAAGACTTTTTGTAGAGATTGACTCTTTTGTCTTCTACTCTGTGTTTGGCCTTATATGCCTGTAGTTGGAGTGTTACTGTAATGTCTCATGTGCTTCACCAGACCAAGTTGATATTAATTACGATTTTTTACTAATCGGAGCGTTTTGTAAAACACATGTGATAGTGACACTGCAACTACTTGTCTTCCATGCAGAAGATGAGAATAAGAACACCTGGAAGACAAATTATTTTATTAGCTCTGCTACCAAGCTGGGAACATTGAACATGCATGCTTTTGATGTAATGTTTAACATACCAAAGATCAATAAAATTAAATATATTTTATGTGTTTATCTTTACTTTTATTTGATTTAGTTTCGTACGAAAGTTGACACAATATGAAAATAATTTTGGTGAAGGGGTTAATATCCAAAAAAATTACGAAAATTGGTCTATCTTGTTTACACAATTTGGCTAACAAATAATTGGATATGAAAGCTGTCGAACAATTGGAGTTGTCGAGAAGAGTCAAAAAGGTCGACAGCTGTGAAGTAAAGTTCTTTCTCTTTCTATTTTTTTTTTTTTTTTTTGTCAATTATCCTAATGACTTTTAAATTTCATTCCTACAACTACAAGTAGGGGGTTCTATCCCTGATATCATGAGAATTTGTAAAGTGACTACACTACTGGGCCACCTGTCTTCGGTGTTCTTTCCCTTTGTATTCAGTCATGCATATTTAATTTTTTTTTAATCAAAACTATTAACAAAGTTATTCTCAATTGGGTGGATATGAAGATTTAGCTAGATCATTCTTTACTACAGTATCAGAGAATTTTAGATAATGTATTTGAGGTTATGAACCAAATGTTCGCAAAAATATTATTTAATAATTTGTTAGTGCCTATTATAATTTTTGTATATTATATTAGTATATTTATATTATAAATGGTCTATTTTACTAAAGTTGGTGATATGCTTCTTTCACGACACTGCTAACAAGTACAATAAATTTTTTATGATCAAACAGTACGAACGATTTGCAATATCTTTTTGATTTCTTTTACAAAGATACTAAAAAAGAAACAAAAGATATGTTTATTGGTAAAACATAATGAGCGTGAAACGAAATCGATACAACTTACGAAAGTAGCTCACATAAAGATTCAGCTCAAAGTGACTCAGAGAGCGAGAAACCGGAGTAAGAGTCACGAGATGGAGGACGACGGACCGATATAATGCTAGAATCCCAGTACTCACGCATATTCTCTCCAGTTGGATAGACGATTAGTTCACGGACGGTCATTGGTTGGATCACATTAGGGTCAGCTCCATAGAGAAGATGAGCCATTTCTTCTTGAGCCTTCTCTGTGTTGTGACGTCCATCAAAGAAAAAATAAGATCTTTGGTACTCACATAACTTCGAGTGCACGTTTCCCTTTCCACAACCATAAGCATTGTGAGTCCCAACACCGCAACACGATGAGTTCGACACATAGAAACCTACAAATATATATATCCACATACTCTTAAACAAATGAATCTAATAAAAAGATACTGAATAGTAGATTATTAGGATGGCTTTTTTTTACGGAAGTTTTTGATTCTCTGGGTCCGACGAATAACAGCGTTGTAGAAATCGAACACGGTAAACTGAAAACCGCCAGAGGGAATTTTAGCAAACTCGTTTAACATCGGACCAATCTTCTCGTTGTGTTGTCTGGCCAAACTATTGAGTGGTTCATAACAATCGGTGTCGGTTTTGTAATCTTGTCTCACAATAGGTAAACATCCCAATGGTGCTAGTAATGTTATTACGAATTTACTTGCTCCCAACGAATATAACAACTGAGATATAACATGTAAGTATATATAATCAGCCGATAGAATTAGGGATACAGAAACGCAAAGATCTTACTTAGTTGGTTCACAACTTACGCTAATGTCGTTCTTTAGTTTGCTAATGACGGAAGTGACAAAAGCTTGTTGAGCAGAAGCATCTGCAGTGGGATTGTTTTTGACGAAGTTCAAATAATCTTCCGTGCCAATATATATCATAAACAGTGATTTCTCGATGTAGTCTTCGGTCCAGTTCGATTTCAGGCTTTTGAATTTAGTCACTTGCTGGTTCAGTGTCATCTGGATATATAGATATATATATACACATATACGAAATTAGATTAACTTTAAGCAAACAATCGAAACCATGTTGTTTTTTCTTTAAATATATCATTAGGGTTTTATGCAAAAAATGGTTATGTTTTGAAAGTGAGACTCACAGATTCCTTTGGAGCCCCAAGAATAGAAGCATCAGCGACAGCAAAGCTAGCTCCTCGTGAAATATCGACGCCCGGTTTAAGAACCGGTGGGATTGAGTTAGGAATGTTCATGAATCCAGCTATATATATGTATTATTCAACACTATATATATTAGTTATATAAAAGTATAAACAGACTATACATATTTTGAGACGAACGTGAGTGTGTACGTACCAATAAAGTCAGGGACGATGTAGCCATCGGAAAACTTGCCATTTGGGTCGTCGCGAGACTTTCCGTAAGGCCACAAAGTTTGAAAAGGAAATTTATTTTTGCTAAGAAACACTTTGTTTCCAGCATCATAATAAGAGTCTCCAAAAGTGAACAAAGCTACTTCCGGAATACCTTCACCGGCGTAGACGATGATCGGATTATGGAAGATGAGTATTACCAATAACACTCCCACTCCACTCACCAAATTACACTTCCCTACCATCTCAATTATTAGTTATCAGTAGAGAGGAGACTAGTTTGAGTAGTGAACTTCACACTCCTCACTTGTAGTATTTATATTGTAAAAGTTACTTATATTTTAGTTAAAGTAATTTAACATAATTAACTATATGAACCAAATGAAATAAAATCTAACGTATCTTAGTCTAAGTCTCTAAGATATGATGACACTCAAGTGAAATATTAGGACACCAACTAATAAATAGTGCAGGTCGAGTTTTTGTTTTGTTTTTACACAACAAGTTGATGAAATATATTGAATTGGTTTCAATGGGGCAATTATGTTATATGTGACCGACTTCAATGAATCAAGGCAGCACTTAGATATCAATAATGGTCGACTTCATAACAAAATAGCTCGAAGTTTTGAAAAAACAAAACTTAAAGCTTATTTACTATACAAACTCAAATTAATCGGATAAAGTATTTGTTTGTAAGAATCTTAGCCATTTATGAATATCAGAAGTAAAAGTAAGGTACTTAACTAATTATTTGTTGAGACAATTTTATCCAAAAAGAAGAAGAAGTTTTTACTCAATTTATAATCTAAACCCTCCAAATTTTAAATCCTATTACGTAGGCTTCATAACTTTATGGAATCAAATTCTAATAAAAAATCACATAGATGAATTTTTAACCATTTGACATAAAACATTTTCTCACTTTTGGTATGCATTCATCTAATTTTTCAATTTAGATTCTCAATCTAATATATATGACATAAAAAATTAATGTATCACACGATGTATGAAAGTACATAGAATACTGCCATAAACCATTACCATTAATGACATGGTTGATGGATATCATTGAATTTTTTCATAGTGAACTAGAGTTTAGAGAGCATTTGATATAATCGTTTACCATGCATTACACACGATGCATTAATATTGCTCAACCCTGCTTTAGAGCACCATTACTTAATTTTGTTTGGAAAATTTCTTAAATCAAAAACATTTCTCTCCTCACTCTTATCTCTTCTCATTTTTAATATTTTTCATTTTTTATTATTAAATTTTTTTAAAAAACTTCCCAATAATGATTTTTTTACATATACTCCTTCTCCATAGATGATGTTTCAGATTATTTTATTATTATTTCAAATAAATTAAGTGATCTTTTCATTTTGGTAATGATAATATTGTTTTACTATTTGTGACTATTTGTTATTATGTAACAACCAATAATGTCAATTTGGTCGGGTCTACATCAGATGACTGAACATTTATAATTTCTACAATAATGGATCCGGTAAAGTTAAATTGCGTCCAATCTAATATATTAATACTTTATTGCCACGTTTGACACGTTTCACGTCCGAGCACTTTTTGGTATTATTTTAAGAAAGACACGTTTCATGGAGTATTTGATGTAGGTTCATGACTCAAACGGGAAAACGCAATATTATTTCTAACCCTAAAAACGTTAAACATAGGACTTGATCTTTTCATGGTTCACGATCACAACCAACAACCGCAACCGCAAATTGAAATTAGGTATTGAAATCTAACGTGTTAGGCTATTGTAACTTTGTAATGAATGATATTTTTGATGTGTTCTTTTTTTTTCCTTTGGAAAAGATATTAGGTTTTGTAACTTATATCGATGTTGGATTCTTTGTTAAGGTCTTGTATATTTTGAACTCTATCTTAGGGTTTGAACCATTGTATATTGTGTTTGATTGAAATGTATTTTGAGTAAGGAAAAGTTTTATATTTGTAAATATTCACTCTAAGAATAATGATACTTGCATTTTGACAAGCAATGTTGAATCACAACCCTGTTTTCTTTATTTGGGAGATTGAAAATTGGTCAGTCCCAAATATTGTTGATTCTTCCTTTGTCTTAGGACTGGTAACAAGAGTACTTCATGGTATGCCTTTTTGTTAGTCATAAGAGAATGAGTTGTGTTCTTGTCACCACAAAAAATGCAACAGAACGGGGTTTGACTTCCATTGAGAAAAGTTGAATTACATGTTACTAATGCTTTTGATGGTAAGTTTAAAGTAATTTGTTCTTGTAAGTAGACCAAATGCAGCAGGACAGGGTTTGACTTCCATTGAGAAAAGTTAAATTCATATTTATAAAAGCTTTACATGTTAACTTAAATGTAACTTGTTTTTTTCTCTTTTAATCGTGCAGAGATGTTCGTTCTCTTTCAATCACTATGTGTTTCTCTGTATGTTTTACGCATATCATGATACTTGGTAGGCTGAGCATCTAAGATAAAAATAAATAAGTGTTGGCATTGGTGGAGGCATCTTACAAATGGTCATGAATGCATGAACAATATTTGAGTTGCACATAGAATTGATCTTATGTTTGGAAATCAAACGTATTAGGGTATCATAAACTTTGTAATAACTGATATTTTTGATGTATTTTTTAGGAGTATTTTCTTTTCAATATGATTTTTTGGTTTTGTGACTTATATTGATGTTGGATTATTTGTTACGGTGTTGTAATTCTAAACTCTGTCTTAGGGTTTTGACCTTTGTTTACTTTGTTCGATTTGAATGTCTTTTGAGTATGAATAGTTTTAGGTTTGTACATATCTACCTAAGAATGATGATACCTGCATTTTGACAAGCAATGTAAAATCACTACCTTGTTTTGTTTATCTTGGTGATTGAAAACTGGTTGGTCCCAAATAACGTTGATCCTTCATTTGTCCTAGGACTGGTAATGAGAATACTTTGTGGTATGCGTTTTGTTGTTCATATGAGAATGAGTTGCGTTTCCTGCAACTAGACCAAATGCAACAGTTCAGGTTTTGATTTCCATTGAAAAACTTGAATTCATGTTATTAAAGCTTGTCATGGTAAGTTTAAAGTAACTCCATTTTTCTCTACAAATTAAGCTAAAATGTCTGTTCTCTTACATTCACAATATGTTTCTATATGTGTTTTACGAGTATCATGATACTGGTTAGGTTGAGCATCTAAGACAAAAATGTGTGATGGCATTGGTCGAGGCATCTTAGTTTTGGTCATGAATGCATGAACTATATGTGATTTGGATATAAAACTGATCTTAGATTTTGAAATCTAACGTGTTAGGGTATTATAACTTTGTAATAAATGATATATTTAATGTGTTCCTTATGATTTTTCCAAACAAAAACGATATTTGGTTTTCTAATTGATATCAATGTTGGATTCTTTGAATCATTGTATACTAAGTTCGATTGAAATGTCTTTTGAGTAGGAAAAGTTTTTATGTTTCATATCTAGATCAGAATGACGATACTTGCATTTTGACAGGCAATGTAGAATCATAACCCTATTTTCTTTATTTGGGACATTGAAAACTAGTTTGTCCCAGATAACGTCGATCCTTCATTTTTCCTTGGATTGGTAAGGAGAATAATTTGTGGTATGCGTTTTGTTGGTCATACGAGAATGAGTTGTATCCTGCAACTAGACCAAATGCAGCTGCTCGGGTTTCGACTCCTAATGAGAAAAGTTATATTCATGTTATTAAATATTGTCATGGTAAGTTTAAAGTAACTTATTTGTTTCTCATTAAATTAAGGTGAAATTTATGTTCTTGCAATACGAATGTGTTTCTCTGTGTGTTTTACGACTATCATAATGCTTAGTAGGTTGAGCATCTAAGACAAAAATGTGTGTTGGCATCTGTCGAGGCATCTTATTTTTGGTCATGAATGCATGAACTATATGTGTGTTGGACATAAAATTGAAATTAGGTATTGAAATCTAACGTGTTAGGCTATTGTAACTTTGTAATGAATGATATTTTTGATGTGTTCTTTTTTTTCCTTTGGAAAAGATATTAGGTTTTGTAACTTATATCGATGTTGGATTCTTTGTTAAGGTCTTGTATATTTTGAACTCTGTCTTAGGGTTTGAACCATTGTATATTGTGTTTGATTGAAATGTATTTTGAGTAAGGAAAAGTTTTATATTTGTAAATATTCACTCTAAGAATAATGATACTTGCATTTTGACAAGCAATGTTGAATCACAACCCTGTTTTCTTTATTTGGGAGATTGAAAATTGGTCAGTCCCAAATATTGTTGATTCTTCCTTTGTCTTAGGACTGGTAACGAGAGTACTTCATGGTATGCCTTTTTGTTAGTCATAAGAGAATGAGTTGTGTTCTTGTCACCACAAAAAATGCAACAGAACGGGGTTTGACTTCCATTGAGAAAAGTTGAATTACATGTTACTAATGCTTTTGATGGTAAGTTTAAAGTAATTTGTTCTTGTAAGTAGACCAAATGCAGCAGGACAGGGTTTGACTTCCATTGAGAAAAGTTAAATTCATATTTATAAAAGCTTTACATGTTAACTTAAATGTAACTGTTTTTTTCTCTTTTAATCGTGCAGAGATGTTCGTTCTCTTTCAATCACTATGTGTTTCTCTGTATGTTTTACGCATATCATGATACTTGGTAGGCTGAGCATCTAAGATAAAAATAAATAAGTGTTGGCATTGGTGGAGGCATCTTACAAATGGTCATGAATGCATGAACAATATTTGAGTTGCACATAGAATTGATCTTATGTTTGGAAATCAAACGTATTAGGGTATCATAAACTTTGTAATAACTGATATTTTTGATGTATTTTTTAGGAGTATTTTCATTTCAATATGATTTTTGGTTTTGTGACTTATATTGATGTTGGATTATTTT
>JAKUCM010006431.1:0-18015 GCA_023374145.1 Lepidium sativum
ATTGGTACAACACTTCTTTTCACACAGCTTTACGAGAAACTCCCTTCCAGGTGGTTTATGGCAGACAACCACCTCAAATCTTACCATCTAAACACGGATCTACAAACTCTATCAAACAGGATTGGATCCATGCACATGTTGTTATGAAAGATAATGTTGATAAACATAGGCGTGATCTAGTACTACAAGTTGGTGATCGATTTTTTCTCAAATTACGACCTTATGGGCAACAAACAGTCGGGAGGAGAGTGTGCCAGAAACAGTCAGCGAGGTACTACGGCCCATTTGAGGTCTTGGAACGCATTGGAGCCGTAGCTTACCGTTTACAGCTACCAGAGGGCTCGCGCATTCATCTCGTATTTCATGTATCGTGATTGAAACCAGCATTGGGACAACACCACTAGGTTGGTGACTTACCGCAATCTATAGATGCTGCAGAGGAAGTTAGCATATAGCCGGATGAGATCAAGGACACAAGATATTCAGCAGCTGGGGATTTAGAAGTGTTGATTGCTTGGAAGAATTTGCCTCCTCATGAGATTTCATAGGCTTGCAGATAAAGAGATTCACTCGAGATTAGCAACGAGATGAAGCAAGTGATGACGTGGCTAAGAGGGCGCGAGCGGTTACGTTTCGTTTATTGTTTAGTTCTTTTCTTCTGTTTTGAAGGTTGTTAAATAGGAAGAAAGATTAAGCAACGTGGATCTTTTGGCATATTGTAGTTACAACAGAGATCTTTGAGAGAGAAAGTGAATAAAGATAGAGTTTCAATACATAAGTCTCTATCACTCTCTTGCATCACAAGGTACACTCTTGGGAATTTCTGGAGCCTTGCTATTATTTAGAGCGACCGCGAGATTTTCTAATTCCAAACCCTGTCTCTATCCATGTCTTCTCACGTATACATCTCCAACACTACACACCCTAACGACCACATATCTAGGTTTTTTCTTGCCACACCATCGATGAAAGACTCCGGCAACATGTAAATAGGCATTCCCACATACGGAAAAAAGATGTCCCAGTGATTTGGAACTTCTCCTGACTTTTCTTGAGAATCCAAAATCAGAAATCTTCAACTCATAAGAAGAAGAAGAAGAATCCTTACAAGGAAAGACAAGAAGTTTCTCGGGTTTCGGAGTACAATGAACATAACCATGACTGTGAACCGAGACCAATCCTTCAAGAATTATACGCGTAAAGTCTCTGATCATCAAATCCGTTAACATCTTGTTGTTGTAATTGTCCATGAAAGAACTTAAACCTACTTCTTCTGATGCATACTCAAGAAACAATTTGTAGACTTTACAACTAAAACATTCTTCCAAATAGTTACCATAGCATTGAGCGATTCTTGGACATCCTCTGAGTTCGGAAAGAATCTGAGACTCTCTGTTGAAAGACTCGTAATTCTCGGTGGTTTTTAAAGCGGCTTGAAATGAAGATCTGTCAGTTTTAGTATTCTTGACGAGATCAACAGTACTATAAGTATCTTTTCGTAAGAATTTCACAAATTCTTTACTTGAATATTGCATCTTTGTAATTGAACTTTTCTCTAGGTTTCTTCGATGTCAAACGAAGTTACAAGCTTAAAGGAAATCACAGTGAGACAGAGAGAAAGCAGGAAAAAAAAAGTATGATTGTAGTTTTGTGGCACTAGCATGTTAGTTATACGGGGGTTTTGATTCAATTAACCTAAAGTTGGTTTTAAATACAAAACTAGACCCTAATTTGAGTCAAATGCAAAAATAACTCAAAAGTTTAGTGAAATTACAATTTTATCCTGTATGAACAAACAAAAAATTAAGATATCACAATTACAATTATAATCTTCTGTAATCTACTATTTAAGTTTACTATTATGTAAATATATGTAATCTACAATTGAAATCTACTTTGTGATTTTATCTTATTTTAAAATCTTAAAATAACTAAAAATAGTATGATGAAATATTTGTATACATGTCCAAAATATAAGTAATTAGGAAGTATTAAAATTAAAATCTATGAATTTAAATATATAATTAACTTAGATGTATAATTCAACTAAAATCTACATTTTTAAAATTTGTTTATTACGTTTTATTGACTTTATTTAAGATCTAAATTTTTAAATTTGTTATGTTGTGTAGACTTTATTTAAGGTCTACATTTTAAATTTGCTACATTTTGTAGATTTTATTTAAGGTCTACATTTTGAATTTGCTACATTTTGTAGACTTCACTTAAGGTCTACATTTTGAAATTTGGTTTTTATGTTTTGTAGACTTTATTTAAGGTCTACATTTTTAAATTTGGTTCATAGACTTTATTTTAAGCCCATTGAGCTTGAATATACTATTGGTTCGTAGACTTTGTTTTAAGCCCAATTTTTTATTTACCCTAGGTAGAAAATAGGTTTTCCAAAGTTGAAAGAAACCCTAATTTTCATTTGCAGCCTCCATCAAATTCTCTCACTTCTTTCTCTCTCGCCTCCATCTTTCTCGCCGGCTTCCTCTCCTCTGGCCGTTGTCATGGCTTCTCTCGTTGGCTACATGTTATGTTTTCATTCTCTCTATTTCTTCACATTTTATTTGTCTTTTGCCCTTTTTCTCACATTTATTTTGCAGGAGAAAATTTCACCTTTTTGCAGTAGATTCTACAAGAGGTATGATGACTAAGACTTGTTTCTCACATCTTCATTATTTGTTTGATTTTACGATTTTCTTTTATTTTTAAGAATTTTTTGTGTTTTTTTTATTTAGCTAAGATTTGTGAGATCTATAACCAAGATTTATTCGTAAGTAAAATTTGTAATTATTTAGATCTCCTTGGTCAACCACACAAGATTAATGTTTTTAGATCTGGGCATATTTTCACTTTTCTTTTTTTTTATCGATTTAGTTGATTTTCTAAGTTCTTAAACTCATTTTGGTCAGATTTTCTAAGTTCTTTGTTTGATTCGTAGACGTGAGTGGTGAAGCTATTTATGTGGTGATTAGTTCAAAAATGGTAGATTTCTCTTTATTTTCTTTCTCTAATTTAATTGTTTCTGCAGTATTGTTACTAAAGATTTCATTTTTTGAGTTTTCTCTTGATAGTTGTTAGAGTGTCTAATTTTAGTTTTACATGATTAAAGATTTGATTATTAGTTTACTTTCTGAGTTAATTTATTTTGTTGTGTTTGTATTAAGTTTGCAGATTTTTTGTTCATATTTTTTCTGTAAACTTCCATGGCAACTTTTTGTTGTAGGCTTATTAAGTCCGCAAATTCTATTGTGTAGATTTATCATGTAGACTTTGTGTATAGATTTGTCATGTAAACTTTATCATGTAGACTTCGTGTGTAGATTTTTCATGTAGACTTCATGTAGATTTGTCATGTAGACTATTGTAGGCTCACAGTGTTTTTATTTTGCAGTTTGATTTAACATATGTTTTAATTGATCCCACAATTTACAATAATGATTGGAAGACACCTCCATGATGCTATGAAGTTTTCTTAAATTTTATTGTACATAGACAAACTAGGAAGTTAGTATGGACAAAAATTATATTTTAATTGTAATATACAAATGTAAATTTAAGCTCTTAGTATTGTTATGGTTTTGTCATCAAGGAAATATTGTAATCATATATCCTTGTGAAATATTGTAAACATATGTCTTTTTTCTCTAAAGCACTTATAATTATTTCTTAAAGTATTTCAAGTACAAAGTATTTCAAGTGTTCGAAAGACTGCAAACGAAGTATACATATGCTAGAAAAACTCCAAATGGCTTTGTCATCAAAGGAATATTGTAACATTATACATATGCTATAACAAAATCGTAGGTAACCCACATTAAAAAGATTAACTTCATTGTATGCATTAAAAACCGTCATAGTAGACTTGTGTAGACATCAAATAAAATCTAATTAGAATGAACTAACTATTAAAATCTACATATAAAGTATATTGAGACTAGTTTTGCAATTTACTAGGTTTAACTTTTGTGAATGAAGTCTACCATAAAGGAGCTACATGCCTAAATTATTTCAAAATTTTATTAAACTATAAATATAACACATAAACATGTCAAATTTACACATAGACAGAAAAATCAATAAACACACATGGGAAAGCTTCCAAAAAAAAAACAATGTACATATGTTATAAACTTAGTTTTAACAAAATTGTAATAGTAGACTTTATTATAAGTCTACTAACGATAGATGTAACATAACGTCTACTAAATGTAGATGTAAACTAAAGTCTATTAAACGGTAGTAGACTTTATTTTACATCTACTAACAGTAGACCACAAAAACAGTCTACTTTTAAGGTTAGTTTTGCATTTGACCAAACTTTGACTTTCTAGAATTATACTTAATTTTATGTCTACTCTCAATTCATGTTAGTTTTGCAATTGACCAAAATGTTGACTATCCTCGGCTGACTTTATTTTGAAGTCTACATGATAAGTCTACTGAGACTTATAAAAGTAGACTTACCATAAAGTATACTGGGGTTAGTTTTGCAATTGACTAACTTTGACTTTTTTGTATGAAATCTACATCGTAGTGACTTCAAAATAAAGTATACTTTGTAAAAGTAGACTTCATATTTTTTAAGTAGATTTCATATGAAGTCTACTTTTCAGATCGATTACGTCGTATATCCAATGATGTAAGCTACTTAATTGTAGACTTTAATTGAAACCGATTTAAAAAAAAAAATGACTTCATTTGACGTCTACACAATGTAGACTTATCACGTAGATTTCGTACAAAAAAGTCAAAGTTAGTCAATTGCAAAACTAACCTCAGTAGACGTCATGTCAAGTCTACTTTTATAATTCTCGGTAGACTTATCATGTAGATTTCAAAACTAAGTCTATCGAAAATAGTCAACATTTTGGTCAATTGCAAAATTAACCATTTTTATGTAGAATTAAAATGAAGTCTCTGTTGTGGCGTTTCGTCTTTCCTCTGGATACCTGTGGGAACACATTTGAATAATATCTTTATTGTGTCCAATGGCACACATTTTGGAATCTGTGTACCGTTGCCATTAAAGAAAAGATTTGCATGATCGTCAATTTCAATCCCTTTTCATGGCTTAGTAAATGGTATATACGGTCAAGTGCTTTGCGTATAGAGACTAGAGATTGTGTTTAACAGACAACGATTCGATTGTTTGGGTCTTTGATGTAAAGACTCACAAGAAGTTTGTGAAATTTGTTTACAAATGTTGTGATCTCTCCGGAATTTCAATTGTACAAATATTGTAAAATTCTCTCTGAGTAACATACTATATATTTATTTAACGAGATAATATATAGACAATAAACATATAACTTGTGATCTACATACTTGAAAGTAACATGAATAATTATAGTATGTCACTGAATAGAAACTAAACTTGAATCCAAGACTCTCAGATGAGTTGTCTTCAACCTCAAGCGTTTATTGGATACATTCTTAAACTTCAGACTCGTAGATGAAGAAACCTTCAAGTTCAGGGGCTTCTCTCGAATCTCCATCAACGACTTTGTCTCTTTAGCGACGACAATCTTCACCTCCGGACACAAAAACCTATGCAACAACAACTCAGACACGGTTCCTCTCATTTCAAGATTCCTTGCGAAACATGTTTCAATAAACTCCCTTGCATCAAAAGGCACGCTATTTGGGATATCTGGAGCTTTTGCTAAAACTGTCGTGAGATCGTCAATTCCAAACCCTGTCCGTATCCATGGCTTCTCACCTGTATACATATCCAACACTATACACCCTAACGACCATAGATCTAGGGTTTTTCTCACCACGCCGTCGTTGATAGACTCCGGCGACATGTAATGAGGTGTTCCCAGAAATGGGAAGAAGATGTCCCAGTGATTTGGAACTTCTCCGACTACTCTTGAGTTTCCAAAATCAGAAATATTTAACTCGTAAGAAGAAGAATCCTTACAGGGAAAGACAAGAAGGTTTTCGGGTTTAAGATCACAATGAATATAACCATGGCTGTAAATCGAGACCAATCCTTCAAGAATCATGCGCGTGAAGTCTCTGATCATCTAATCCGGCAACCTCCGTCTTGCATAGTTGCCGTGAGTAGAGTCCTTTTATATTTTCCTTGTAAAAATGATCCATCCACAACGACAACCTTCCTCATGTACACAAATCATCTGATGCTTGCATCGAATGCAATGAATAGAAACTTAAACCTATCATATTCATTTACTTCCAGCTTGATAAGTGTTCCTGGATTTTCTCATCTGATCCTATATAAATACGAAGGAAGTTCTTCAAAACTATTCTTTGAAGTACCTCATGTAGCTAAAGCTCGAGCTTCTATTTAAAGTACGATGCGTCTTCCAATACATGATCTGGACAGTGGTAACAAAGAAAGAAAAGTTAAAACTAAAGTATATATGAAGAAAGTTTAACCAAGATCCGCCAAACTCAGCCACACTTTTGTGGATCTTGGTTGAGCTTTTTTCTTACGAAGCTCAGCCAAAGTGTGGTAGACGTTGGCCAACACCAGCCACACTATGGCAGACCTTGGCTGATCTTCGTAAGGTTCGTAAGAAGAAAGCCAAGATCCGCCAAGGTGTGGCTGAGGTTGGCCAAAGTCAGCCACACTCAGGCGGACCTTGGCTGTCTTTGGTTGAGCTTAAATCTACAAAATCTACCAAAGTTTTTACCTTCAAACCAAAACGTTTGTTCAGTGATTGAGCAACATGAGTGGGAAGAACAGAAGATCCAACACCACCAACAAAATCCAAGTATAAACGACCAAGAATACCAGGCGTTGTTTGACGTGCCCAAGATGACCATTCCGTAACTGAGCAATTGTGCTCTCCACAATATACTCGGATATAGAAAAAAGGACTTTCAGTATCGTGGCGTGAAGCTCGGACTCTCCATGTGCAGTTTGGTACCCAACATCTAACAAGCAGTAACATTCTCGTCGATGATACGACATTGAAGTCAAACCTATGTAAAACAGAAAATGTCTTCAACCTTGACTCAAGATCCTCTTTTATGGGAAATATTTGTCCAACTGCTAATTGAAGTGACCTTATTTCGATGTCTAAGTACTCATCATTAAATGTCAAGTCTTTTTTTTCTTGTGAGGAAGAGTCTTTCTACCGTTTTCTTTGCACTTCCTCTGAACACCTATAAAGTCTTCATCACCGGAGCTTGCACTATCTACATCGTTGCAGTAGTCGAATCTCATTTCCGCTTCTTCATCATAGTCAACGTGTTTTTTCTCTTCTTGATTGAGAGTCTGCCTAGCTCTACCACACGATGAATCAAATCGTTCACTTTCTTCCACCCAAACATGAGATCTCCTTGAAATCTCCACACAAAGACGAATTGACTCTTTCCAAAATTGTTACACATACCCACGCAATTGCCTTTCATTGGTCATGAAGATAGGAGGTGTATCTTGTGGTAGTGTGTGCATGAGTTCTTTTGATATGTAACTCAATTTTACCTTGAAAATATGTTAATTTAGATCGAAATCTTCATGAACCATCCTCACAAACTCATCATAAAGGATATCTTCACTCAATTCAATGATTTTACAACCATGAGAAGTATGTACTACAAAGAACCAATGATTTTGGTCAAATTTCCAACTCCCACAAACTAAAATAATTTGATCCATAAGCTCAAAACCAGGAAAATAAGCCCAAAAGATAAGATAAGCAATCAGGCAGAGCAATAATGGTGATATGCGTAAAGCTAACAAAGAAGTAAGAGGTAGGTGATGCAATAATTAAGGGATAAATTCGTCATTCTATACAAACTAGGTTAAATGAATCATGGCAAAACCAAGATCCACCAAACTCTGCCACAGTTTGGCTGAGCTCCAGTAAGGTCTGCTAGAAGAAAGCTGAGAAACAGGATCAGCCAAGATCCGCCAAACTGTGGCAGATCTTGGCTGAGCTTCGTAAGAGGAAAGCTCAGCCAAGATCTACCACAGTTTGGCGGATCTGGCTGAGCTTTGTAAGAGAAGAAAGGGTCCGCCAAAGTTTGTCTCACTGTGGTGGATCTTTGCTGAGCTTCGTAAGAAGAAACTCAGCCAAAATCTGACACAGTTTGGCAGATCTTGGTTGAGCTTCGTAAGTGAAGAAAGGTCTGCCAAAGTTTGGCACACTCTGGACGGAGCTTGGTTATATTTGGTTGTGCTTCTGTGGCGCGCACGCTTATGTGGCGTGATTGGCGCGCGCTTATGTGGCAGGATTCATTAATGGCATTTTTGTTATTACGTTTTTGTTTATACATCAGAAAAGGGTATAATGGCAATTTAAAAAAAATAAGAGTATTTGAGTAATTATGGATAATTGTAGAGCATTTAAGTCATTACCATATAATTCTAGAGTATTTGAGTAAATCACCCTTTGCAAAATAAGTGAAAACTAGGATGATACCCGCGCGGTTTGTGCGGGTTAAATAGATTATAAATCTCGTAGTAATTTGTATGATTATGTAAAAAGTAGATTTTCAAGCTTACAGAGATAACATAAATATTTAAAGAGAAACAAGCAAAAGGAGAGCGTAAAGAAATAAAAGAAAAATCGGTAATTCCTTGTACTAAGGTATATGTATGTAAACATTCAAATTTGATGTTAAGTGAGTCAAAATAATTACAATCTTTAGATTTGTTTGAACCACAAAGAACTGTAAGGTTGCGTAAACGTTATCGAGTGGTTGGTTTCTACATAATTAAAAAGTTTGAAATTTTTACAGGAAGTAGTGGAGTACATAAGTTAAAAGGATTTTTATGTTTTCAAGACAGTTGTTGATAATTATATTGTTTGTATTTATAAACATTATAACCAAATGTAGTTAAACATTAACATAATTTTGATTAAAAAAAAAAGAAATTTGGCATTCATTTACAGTATCTACGTTGTAAATAAGTTGTGCTTCGTTTTCAATTTTTCTTTTTGTTAGCAAGCATATTCACCCCAATCTTATCCATTGTGCAAACTCTTGGAATCATTACATACGAATTAAATTTCTTTTACGTTTCATTAAATTGACTTTTAAATAATCAATTTTGTCACGAAAAGAATAGAGTAGATGAAATACTCGTTCGATCATGATAATACAAGAGTAGGTATGGTTATCTCGATATGCAAGAAGAACCATCTTGTAATATAGGCACAATCAAATGGAACTAGAAGCTTCACTTTTGGGACCATATCCCAAACATGTAAGCCACCAAGTTCATCCCTGCAAGTAACCCTAACTTTGTCTTCAACATAGCTAAACTTAACCTACTGCCTATAACCTCTGCACCACCATCACCATCAGCCACCGGTGGAGGCAGCTCCTCAACAACCGTCTCAATAACTCTTTGATCATGCCCATCCACCATGCCCATACCATTGGTTTCTTCACCATCTATACCCACCACCAATGTCTTCCTCCGTTCATGTAGCCATTGCCTAACTTCACCGGTAACCAATCTACATTTCTTCACTTTCAGTTTCACCAGCTTAGGACAGCCTAAAGCCAGCGCCTTGATTCCGGCATCTGAAATTGGACATCCCTTGATACAGAATTTCTTCAATGCCACACACTTCTCAGCAATGCAACCGATCTCTGTGTCCCCAATTGTACTACTTCCACAAAGAGCTAACCGCTCGAGTTTCTTACAGTTTGACGCAATAGCAGATAAGCTCGTATATGTTGCGTTAACACTGATAAGTACAAGTTCTTGCAAATTCGAACAGTGTTTAGCTACAAACATCAGACCTTCATCACCTATCCTCTTTGTTCTCCAACCATCAATGTGAAGCTTTCTCAATAGCTTACAGCTCTCTGCAACACTAGCTAAACCTAAATTCGAGCATTCAGGGGTTTTCACTATGTGCAAAGTCTCTACATTTGGACAAGTAGATATAGCATAGAGTCCAACATTAGTCACTTGGAGCCTCTCAAGGTGAATTTCAATTAAAGAACTATTATTATCTCCATTCATTTCCAGAATTGAATCCCAGTTACCTAAACAACGAATGATTTTAAGTCTTTTCAAAGTACTACTTGCAACCAAAGATTCGAATACCTGACCATTCACGAGCTCCTTCAAGCAAAGCGACTTGAGTGAAGAAGACGAGCTCAGCTGAATCGGCTCAGCCAATTCGTGAATTCCTCTAATCCTCTTTATTGATAACTCCTCCAGAACCTTGCAATGCTCGAGCATCGCGTTGAATCCTCTCACGCCGAAATTGCATGAGCTACAAGATAATTTCCTCAAATTCGTACAATTTCGAGCAAACGATTCCATACCTAGATCTGTGATCTCGCCACAACCACGAAGTTTGACACGAGCCAGATTCGAGCACCGAACCGAGATAATGACCAAAGCCTCATCGCTCAAGCTGAAAGACTTCCGATCACAACGAAGAGCTAGCTTCGTCACGGAATCGAACCGATTGAAGATACAAGGCAAGAAAGGGAAAATCTCCGCCTTAGCATCAAGTGATAACCGGTGACGATTCTGACCTTCAACGAAAAACCACCGTTTACAAACGAGAGAACACCGTTTTCGATCTCCGGCAGTGAGAAAGTGAAAGACATGAGCGATACAATCATCCGGTAGGTGTACTGTAAAATCGTAGTCTTCATCTTCAAAACCTTCGCAATCGAGAAATTCTGATGACCAAAACCACGAAGAAGTGTCGCGTCCATTCAACTCCGCCGGAGAGGACAAAGCTTGGCCCATCTTTGTGTGGTTGAGTATAGAGTCAAGGTTGGGTTGAGTCACGAGTCACAACGCTTTTTATTTTTAGTATTTCTTATTCACTTTTCGTTTTTAAATTATTTCTTTTTAAAAGATTTTCTTAGAGTAGTCTCTCTAACTCTGGCCCAATGGGCTTCCTTCAATTCATTTGCAATGCTTTGTATTAATGTGCCTGAATAACTCACTAATGTGTCATAAAAGGCCCAATAACGATATCAATTTGATTAGAACATTAGGGAAGTTGAATTGGTTGTGCTGGAAAACACTAACACTATATTTAATCACTCTGTCCAAATTTTGCTTAGATTCTTGAGCCATCGGAAGGAAAATAAGATATTAAAAAGCATGAGGTTGATATAATAAAGTAAATTTGAGTTTTAAAAGAAGTTTTTTAAAAAGTATTGCCTAGATCTCGAATGATAATATCCACAAATCAACGACTAAAAAAATTAAGATATACGAATTTAGAAGAAAGGGAAGAAGTACGTGTTCTATTCAATCTTTCAATGAGAGATCAAATCAACTTTCTAATCCAACGTTGATATATGAAAATCTATGTTTTTTATTTAAACAAATACACACTAAGAATATTTGTGTACAAGACATTTCTGATCTCCTGAAAAACTTTTTAAAAAATTTTAAAATAAAACTTTTCTGGAGATTTGTTAAAAAAATAAAAAGAGAAATGCTAAAACGGAGTATAACTGTATACATAATTAGAGAAACAAACAATTTCAAGATTAGTGATGTGATGGATATGCGATTTTTTAAGAAAGTCTATGATTTAAAATTTTTAATTAAGAAAATACTGCATAATTAATTTTACAAAATATTGAAAAAGGTAATTAGATTTTAATATTATCAACCTTGACTGATAATATAGCAAATGTTGTTATTATAATCAAACAGATATCTTATTTTCTAATATTTTAGAGTAAATCTAAGTAAACTACATATGTTTTTTTTGTAAATAGTTAATCTGTTAACAACACATGTCTTAACATCTAAACATATGTCTTTATTATGATTTTATTATCTCACGATTTTATTCATAATTTATATCTAAGACCATTGAACCACAAAAAAAACAAAAAAAAATAGGAAGAAAATAGAAATTCAAATTAGATTCGTGCAAGTGACATTTAATGTAGTGACATGTGATAAGTTCATAAGAGGCAAGCGCACTTGTACATTCTGGGGTCGAGTTTCCCCGTTTATATTTGCAAAAACTTGGCTAATAGACCGACCATTTATGCTTTAATGTTGACAAAAAAAATTAGTTTCGCTATTTTCTCTTTATTGTAACAAGTTAGTACTATACAGAGAAAACAAATGGCAGCTGTATGTAACTATAAAATTTGAATTTAAATTATATTTTTACATCTTTAAATTCACCCATGCTTCTACTTTTTTCTAACATACAAGTTAGTATCGAATCTTAATTTTAAAATAGCCATTGGCCCCATCACCAGCCTGGTTTTTACTTTTACCATCTTATTTTAAGTTTCTGCAAAAAAGTAAATAAATATTTTGTTTGAGAAAACACAGGTTTCAAAATTCTACGATACAATGTTTTTTGTTTTCTTATTATTGGCATACATAAACAGCAATACCACTGTAGCACTGTAACAATTCGTTTATATTTATAAAAATGAATTATACTATACTATATTAACTTTTTGTTGTCTCTTATTTTCCAACCGAAGATTTATGTAACAAGAACAGTGACGAGTACTATAAACGGCTTAACTTTTTCAGGGTTGACTCAAATAATGTGTTTCTGATTTAAAGAAGTTCTGACACACGAACTAGTCATTTGTATAATTAGCTTAATTAATACTATTATTATTTTATTTTTTTTGTCAACTAGTCTGGTTTTTAAATCTCACTCTTATAACTAGATGTAGGGGGTTTGATCTCTGGTGCCATGAGATTTATAAAGTGACTAATAATAGTCTGTATTCATATAATTATGAACTGGTGCCAGTAATTAGGTTGGTGGTAATAATGTTAGATTGTGTAATAATGACAACGTACCAATAATGATTTAAAATCACGAATTTATTTGGATTGGAGCTAAATGTTTATGTTACCTAATAATTTTATCATCATCTGCTTACTATCCATATTTCACAACGTTGGAATGCAAACTTTAAACATCATGCAAAAATATTTACCATCTTCACATATTATATTATATAAAAACTGTTTTATATTTTATTGTAGAAATATAATGAAATATTATGTGAATGGTCATAAATTTTCGTAACAAAATTGCAAATTGACATGATTGGTTATTAATTAATATACCGAATTGCGTGTAGTTTTACCATTTTACAAGTTAGTGATATTATATTGAGAAAGAATAAAGTTACATGGGTTTATAAAAGTTTAACTAAACCATAAAAAAGTAATAAGAATCATCAATTCAAAATATATGAAACCAATGTGTATGAACATATGAAGTAACGCAAGAAAATACTTGTTATAAATAGGTAGAAGAAATAAGGAGAGTTTGTACATGGAAGTATGAACATATGAAGTAAGAATTGGTATTGACAAAGACCAAAGTCGCATGTGTTGGTACTTTGACCCAAAAACCAAAAGCATGGAACTTCATAAAGAAGAAAAAAGCACAAAACACAATAAGAGAATAGGAGCAAAGTTAGGCAATACGTTTATACAGTGAATGGGAGACACCTAACATAAGATTTATAATTACAAATAAATAAAGTTTTATAAATTTAAAAAAGAAGAGATAATTAGAATAGGAAGAGAGAACGATAGAAGGTTAGCGTACGGCGTTGGTGTCTGGCAGACAAGACGCCATTATTAATTATGACCCAAAATATTAAAACCTTCTTCGATCTCTTCAAACACAACCCCAACACACATCCTCTTAATCTCCTTTTTGTTTGTTTTTTCTTTTATTTTATTGTCATTTTTCATTAAACTTATCATCTTCCACCTATCTTCACCATTTAATGAAAATTTTATCGTCCGGTTTCTTGGACCATTATTTTAAATTACTCTTGTCCTCTCTACTTTACAACCTCTTACTTCTTCTTTTCTCGACTAATATCATTTTCAATCAATATATAAAATTTTATACCATTTTTTTAGTTTTGATTGTTATTATAATCTAATCAATGATTCTAGCATTAAAAATTTAATTCCTCCTCATTATAGTTAAGTATATTAAAAATAAAAATTTATAGACTAAAATATAAACTATAAATATGGTATTGTCGATCCAATTAACTTTTCTTTTTTTGTTAAAGGAAGAGTTTAGGTTGAATCCAAAACTAACCTTCCGGAACAGGACACAGCCCAAATTTAAACATTCGGTGGCTAAATAGAAATAGTTAACAGTTTTGTATTTGAAAAAATATTAATCATTGACCAACAAGATAATTTTTTCCTCAAGTTAAAACTATTAGATCACTACCACTTAGTTATCAATACAACTCTTGACAAAAAAATATTTATTTATAAAATATTTAATTAAAAATGTTATTTAATATATAAATCGATGAATTTTTTTTATCGGATGGTTAACATAATCTAACTGATGATTTTTATATTAAGAGTGTGATCATTCTTTACTTACTTATAGTATATTCAAAATAAATTTAAGGTGTAGACTGAGTTTTATTGTTTCTATTGTTGGAGAACAAATCATATATATATATATGCACAAGCTTCAATAAACTAATATAAATAAAGAGATTTTGATTGGTGATTTTTTAAAAAAATTGAGAAATAAAGAAAGAAATTATATTAATTAAAGTGTGATTTATTTTTTGTTTTATATAAAGGTGGAAGTGAGAAGTCGCTATTAAACTTTGTACAAATCTCAGAATCCTGCTTGTTTGTTTACCAATGAGTTAATTTCATCTCGTGATTTACTTTCTCCCATTCCCTTATTTATTTGTCTTTTGCTTTTTCATTTTCTTATTTTATTTTTATTATTAAAATTTTACTACACATTGCTTTCTTCTCACAATCGATAAAGATCATGAATATATTTGTTTTAAAAGCAAATATTTTGTGCTTTGTTAACCGCGTCTAGGGCGGTAGGAACGCAGTAAACGTGACAACAGTATCATTTACTGTATCTCTTCTTTTTAATTTATAAATAACGTTTTTTCTTATTTAATAAATAACTTTTATTAATAAATTTTAAAAAATGTAAAAACCACTATGAGTTATACAGTTTGTTCCACAATAAATATAAATTTTATAATATGTAAGTTACATTTATGTATCTTGAATAAAGTTTTGGTACAACTTTTTTTAATATTACAACGAATACTGTTACGGTTTTAATCGGCTTTTTGGTTCTTTAACACACAAAGTAGCGAGAATTAAAATTGAAATGCTCTTCAAGATTTAAGCAATATATTATATAAAAAAAGACCTTTGTAGGAGACATAAAGAAATTAATTTTCTAATTTAATTGGGGAAAAATACTAAAAGATCAAGCGTTTTAACAGAACGAGGTCTTTTTTTATAATTCATTATCTTTTAAATGTTATTTTTATGTTTTACTTTTTCTAATGTTTATGTCAGGTCGTTGACCATTTGAAGCTTCTAATTCGTCCACGTGGATTATTCTGACATATGTGACCCCACAAGTGATATGATTATATTTCAATTTGAATCATCCTTCCGTATAACATTTCTTTCATAAAAAAAACTTCATGAAACATAAATAAACTTTACTTAAAGTAGTCAACTTAATACACTGTTGATATACATCGAGGAATCAAATGAAAACATTCATAAGAATTGAGACTGTGAGACATCTTTGATACTATATCTGCTACACAATTGTTGGATCGTCTCACCCAATTAAACTCATCAGCTTCAAAACTGAATTTCCCGAATCCAATTGTGCAATGTGAATTGAGTCAGCTTTCCTGTGATCAATTTGTAGATAACTTGGTTATAACCTTCAAAGATAACTCTTCTATATTTCTTTATCCACATTTTTTGCAGTGAGATAAGTAGATTCTATAATTCGCCCTCAAGTGCTGATCCACAACAACATCTTGTACTATGTCCAACTGTTAGAAAAATTCCTTGATGATTACGTAAAATCCACCCTGTCAGTGGCTCGAAGGGAGTCCATGACAAAACTACAATCATAGTTTTCTCTCGGACATTGCCATGGTAGATTTTGCCTCACAATATCTATCAAATTATTCGTTACAGAAACTATAGTACAATAAGAGATTTTGACATTTACAAATTCGCCACATGATCCAAATTGGAAATAGACGGTGAAATTGTGTTAGCAAGATATTGGATTGGTATTATTTGCCAGAACATTAGATAGAATTCTCTATAGAAAATGTCGGAGTTTTGGAGCGATTGGCAATTTCCAATCCGTTTCTTAAGAGCAATGTTTTAGGAAGAGGCTGAATTTGAAGTTCAGAGTTAAGATGCAAAGCCAACCAGTATCCAAATTTGATCGTGTATAATCCTGAGTCAGAGTAGTGTCAACCAATTAAATCTTCACCTCACAATGGTTGTACCCGTAGCTTCAGAATTTCTCGGACATCCTCGGAATAAAATAAAGTAACAAGGAGGTTATTATTCCATTCTTTTGTATATGCATCTAAAAACAACGAAGACCTTTTTGAATTAACTTCCTACATGCAAGAAGTGAACGCCATAAATAAGAAGGTCTTGATCCAACTGGAGAATCCATGATATTAGTTTGAGGGAAATATCTACCTTTTAGAACTCAGTCAACCAAACTCATCGGGTGTTGCATTAATCTCCATATATGTGTACCAAGCAAGGCACAATTGAAATGTTCAATATCCCGGAAACCTAAACCTTCTTCAGCTTTAGGTATAGTCCATTCTTTCCCAACCCACCCAGTGCATTGCTGAATTATTCCTTCCTTTACTCCACCAAAATCGGTCTAATATCCGATTGATATCATCACAAAACCCTTTAGCAGCTTACGACAGTTCATTGTGTAAACAGGAAGAGCTAAAGCATCAGTCTTAAGTAGAATTTCTTTCCCAACCATTTGAAAGAAAACAATGTATCACGTATGAAAGACCATTCTAAGCGATCATAAACCTTTGAAATATATGTATTAACAAACATATATGATTTTGACGAGCGTTTCCTTGACTTCAAAGAGTGAAAGAATTCACGAGCAACCATTACTTTGTCAACAATATTTCGTCCAGGAATAAAGGCAGTGTTCTCCTTGCTCATGATAGTTGAAAAATGACGTTTTAAGCGTCCAAGAAGGATATTTGAAGTAATTTTATAGCGGACATTGCAAAGAACAATCGGTCGGAAGTCACTCACGGTGCGTGGTACTTCAGGCTTTGGAATCATACAGCTTGTGTAATTTCCTCATCTTTTATTGGTCTAGTTAAATCCTCATTCTTGCTTGAAAGCCACTAAAAACATCAGGAATATCCAAACCACTTCTTCGAGAGCTTTGAAACAGAATGTTAAAATAATCAGTAGCATGAGTGCCAATCGCATTGTCACCTCTGAAAAATTGTACCAACCTCATCTTCCACTGCTAATAATTGACATTTTTGATGCCAAAATTCCTCATCAACACGATAAGGAGCTTGTAAATCATTTTGAATTTATCTAATTTCATCTTTACTTGTACTTATCGATGCGTAAAACCGAAAGAAGACAAATACAATTAATGGTCAACGCATTTGTCCACCGCTGATAATTCCACAGCCATACATTAAGCGCGTGAATCACACGCCAAATTGAGGAGAAACTTTGGACGCATCGAACAAATAGGGATCAGAAGCGTGCGATACAAATTTTGATAAGCGCGTGTATAGCTGTATCGCTTAGCTAAGTAGCTAACTTATTTATTCTAATTAAATTCCTCGTTATGATTAAAATTTTATACTCTTAAGTTCATTTATTAATTTTTAAGATAAAAAGTTAAATAAAAGAAGAAGATTTTTCTATTTGTGTAAATAAAAACAAATAAGTAGTACGGTTTCATCAATTTTCTCGCGCGCCAAACTAGAGCTGATCATATTTACCAATCCCAATAGTAATTTACTAAATCAAAAGAAAATAAATTATTTGATTTAAATTTGAAAATTTTGAATGATCTGATTAAAAATAATTCTTTATAAATTTGGTATTCGGTTTAGTTTGATAATTTTATTAAAATCTATTTAAATAATTTTTTTTTAACTAGTCTACTGTATTTTAAATCACCTCCTACTACTGCAGGTAGGGGGTTCGATCCCTAGTGCCTTGAAGATTTGTCTCTC
>JAKUCM010006432.1:0-39969 GCA_023374145.1 Lepidium sativum
GCGTAAAATGATTTATATTACTTTAATTAACGGTAAACTAGCTAGAAAGCTAATAGTCAATCAAGAGCTTATTGCTTACTCAAAATAACAAGTAACCACTCGTTAAATAGCTTTCTAAACAAACCTCTATGGACCGTTCTTTAATTTTTGTTTTCTTTTTGGTTTTAATAGAATTTATTTTTTATTAAAGCTCATTTTTATGACTATACCATTAAAAAATTAATCTAGGTTTGGCATAAAAAGAGAAGTTTGATACTAATATAATAAACACCAAAGAGTGCATACCACATGAAATTATCATAGTTTTTATTTCCATTTTAAAAGAAGAAAAAATATCAATTAAGAAATATCTTAAGACCAATAATGTGGCATGTCCTCTCATTGCTTTGTCATCTTAAACGTACTAACATTGTAACCCTTTCACATGTGAACTCTCTCTCTCTATATATATCCCATTGTCACCATTCTCACTTCATAGCTAACACTTACAAAACCAGATTTTGGCTTTTAAGAGTTGAAAGAAGCTTCAAATAGCTCTAATCTTTCTCTCTTTAGGTTGCTCTTTGACACGAAACACCATTAAGAAATGGCTTTATCTCACAATGTATGGACATTTGTGTTTGGAATCATGGGTATGTATAAGCATTCACAAAAAAAAAGATTAACATCAAATTTTCACTATCAAACTCTTGTTAGATTTATTAAGACTCATAGATGTATTGCATGTTGCGTATTTGCAGGTAACATCATATCGTTCGTTGTGTTCTTGGCTCCAGTGTAAACATCAACTCGTTTTTTATATATTATTTGAAAAAATCGTCAAAGTTAATATATTTTTGACCGTTTTCCCTATAAACATCTTTGTTTCGAAATAATAAAAAGTGTTTTTCATTGTGATTTAGGCCCACTTTTGTACGGATTTGCAAGAAGAAATGTACAGAAGGATTTCAGTCTCTTCCTTACCTATCAGCACTCTTTAGTGCTATGCTTTGGATTTACTACGCCATGCAAAAAGATGGATCAGGATTCCTTCTTATCACCATTAATGCTGTTGGTTGCTTCATTGAAACCATTTACATCGTTCTCTTCATTACCTATGCTAATAAGAAAACTCGAGTATGTTCAACACTTTTTTCTATATTTTTTACGTATGATCATAAACATGCACATATATATATATATATATATGGATCCGGTTTTGTTAATAAGTAAAGTATGTTGCAGGTATCGACTTTGAAGGTTCTTGGTCTATTGAACTTTTTGGGATTTGCTATCATCGTTCTAGTTTGCGAACTCTTGACCAAAGAATCGATGCGCGAGAAAGTTTTAGGAGGAATTTGTGTTGGATTCTCGGTTATTGTTTTCGCAGCTCCTCTGAGTATTATGGTACGTTTTAGTATATTTCTACATATTTTTGTTGGGTTCGTCCGAATTTATCCACAAAAAACATTTTTTCTACATTAGTAGTTTAGATATGTTTTCTGTATTTTTGAGCTATGAAGAACAATATTTTTTCGACAATTGTGAATCTTTATCATTCTTTCCCTGGTTATATTTATATGGAATATATATTTATAATTTCAGTTCTTAGGAATTTAAAGATAATTAAAAACAACAAAATGTGTGATGCAGAGAGTGGTGGTACGAACAAGAAGTGTGGAGTATATGCCATTCTCTTTATCGTTGTTTCTTACACTTAGCGCTGTCACGTGGCTGTTCTACGGTCTTGCTATTAAAGACTTCTATGTTGCGGTGAGTTTATTATTTTTATTTATTATTTCTAAGCTTATTATAAACGACAGCACAACATTATATAACTACATTATTATATGTTGTTCTTTAAAAAAGAAAAAAAATAGTAGTTACCTTTGTCTCTTTTTAGTCTAATATATGAATGTCGTGGCATCGAATATATGATTTTTTAACCGTACACATACTTCATTATTACAATTATTAAATAATTGGAACCCACTAAATGTGAATGACGAATTGATTGTACAACTTAAGATACCAAAAAAAAAAAAAAAATCTAATTTGGTCTATAGTGATGTCGGTAAAATGAAATTATTAATGTTTTTTTCTTTACACAATTGAAGCTTCCAAATGTGTTGGGGTGCATTCTTAGGAGCTGTTCAAATGATTCTCTACATGATATACAAGTATTACAAAAATCCTGTGACTAATCAGAAGACAGATAAATCCAAATCTGTGGATGATCATACCATTGAGATATCGAAGCTAGCCAATGTTGTACCGGCCGGTTCAATTGTGGAATCACCGGTTATCAACAATGTTCCTGAGACTCATATACAAGTGATTACTGATGAGGGTAAGAGCCAGAACAAGATGGATGATCAGAACCAAATCCAAGTTTAATTAAGCAGTGATCAATCTTTATTTAGAGAATTATTAATAATGCATTGTTTGAGTTATGCACTCTAGCTAACTTTTTTTTTAAATGTGGTTTTCGTCTCTTTAATTAGTTTTATTGTACCACTTCATTCTCTTATCATTTTCCTTCCATGTATCTGGAAATTGTGCTACGATCATGATAAATAAATAAAATATTTTCTTTATATATATTCTAAATTAGTTTATCATCTATCTTTGATATACGAGTACTTATCGTTATATGGACTCCTAGATTGATAATTAGAAAAGTTAAATAATTTTTAGTTTATAAAATATTTATTCACAAATTAAATTGTGGGAAACCTTTAATATGATTTGCTTTTACAAAACCATAATCTTTAACAAAAAATCTTACCAATCAAGGTTTAATTAAAATGTTTGAGAACAAAAAAATAATTAAGTTGTTTGACAAAAAAAATGCACGGAAATTTATTTGGTCTCTTAACCGGGATCGGCCCACAGGCTTACTTTTAGCGACATTGAAGTATTTTATACGTGGTGGAAAATTAGTCAAGTTATCACTAATTTTAATTAGTGAATTATACTAAAAAGTAAAAACATTAGAGGGACAATTAATTATTTTTAGATTAAAAAATTCTCTTAAGTTATAAATTATATATATAAAAGTAGGGTTGTCTCTTCTGATATCGACAACTCAGTATGACACCTCATCTAAAAAAGACCAATCAAATTGCTTGATCTATCCAACTCATTACATGCTTCCACTTCTTCAATCTCAAACCTTTTGTTTTCAATAATCGTGACTTTTCTGTTTCCCTTTTTTTTTATTAAGATAAAAGGTAATGACTCTTTTGTTTCTCTTACGCTAAAGTCAAGTTCTCTCACAAAATGGAGACTGGTGACAGTGTCACCATGAAAATTGTCGATCTAAGCCCCAACCTTAAGTGTAACAAAGTTGAGCACAATATATTTTTTACTCTTTTAACGTCTCTCTTTTCGATTTGATTGTGGTTTTAAAGGAACAAATTTCAAATACAGATGCAGATTCATCCTTCATATTAGTTTCCACATCATTTTCTTCTTCTCCCTCTTCTCTTCTAAAAGTGAAACCATATTTTAATATATTTAGAAGGATAAATAATGAAGGAGAACCCCTAACATTCTCAGCAAAGTATGACGAAAGAAAATCCTATTTGATGAAAAATTAATCAGAGCTTATCTTTTGGTTCTAGATCGTGTGTTGTAGAAGGCTCAAGAAGGTATACACGGTTCGACGACATCTGGAACAAGGCAACATCATGTTCACTCTCACATGTTTGAAAACAAGAAGACGACATCTAGAACAAGAAGATGGCGGTTCTATCCTTCTTACAGAAGCTCTTAATCCTATAAACACTTCTCCGACCAAATTTTGGAAGTTTCTACAGAAGATGACTTTTCTCTTCAAAAATTGGTTCATGTAGGTAGTTAGATAATTACTTATCTTAAAATATCTTTTTATATAATGAAATCAAACCATATTTCTTTTCCGGGAAGTTTACTGATCTCTATTGTTCCCTAGGTTTCTACAAAGTGCATGGACCTTCATATATGTGAAGAGACTGCATGGGAGCAAGTTTTGACTTCTTTGATGATCAATGACACAAATTTAGATTAAGCACAAAAGATATCGTTATTTAGTGTTGGTGGATATTGGTATTAGTTTCAAATCGTTTTGCATTCTCTTACTTAAAATAAATAAATAAAAACTTGTCCTCTATTTGAAGTTTATGGAAACTCATATCTACCCGATGGAAAACAAGTTAAAACTTGCTCAATCCGATATGCAATGTAGGTAATGTTAAAGGAGTTGGCAAAGAGAATGCATGAATTTATTTGTTCTTGTAGGTGTCTTTTCCTCTACAAATCACTTAAAGCTTTTACCGTGTGTGATAGTGTGCTTATGGATTCTTGATTCTTGGAGGTAGGTAGCGTTGCTAGAGCTAAAAGTGATAAGTATAAACTGAAGTTGCCGGATAATATTAAAGTTGAGAAAGAAAAGACCAATGATTTTTGCTCACCTACCTCTTATATCATATATTTTATCACAAAGTATTATATTTATATTTTACATGTTCTTATCGGAGTATAGCAAGTAAAGGTAATCTCCAATCATTGTGTGTTTTAGAGATTGAATTACTAATTAGATCTATGAAAGAATTCTATTTTTGTTGTTAATTGACTTTTAGATGGAGGGAACTGAGGAAGTTGTTGATTAGGACCCTTGCTAGCGAAACTATTATGTTGCGGTTTTGAGATATCTAAGAGGTAGAAATTGGCATATCAGTAAAGCTGCTAAGATGCTTAAAGAAATTTTGAAATCATAACTTCAATACGTGCCTGAAGAAATTTGTTGGGTATTTATTTGAACTAATAAACATACTTTGTTATGATACTGTTGAAAATATGACCAATTTTTTGTTGTTGTTTATAGGAAAGAAGCTAATGAAGCAAAGACATGGAAGATATGATCAAATATGATCAAACTGTGTTGTAAATTTGGACGACATGTTTTTATTATGAACCACAAGATGTAAATCGGCACACTTATTGTTCTCTTTTGAAGTAAACAAAAAGCGTATAGTTTGAAAGTAAGGTCGCTAATAATGAATTGGTTCAATGGAGTATTGTAGTGGTAAAAAGATCAATGTTACTTTTACCTACTCTTTTCCAATGATAAACACATTTTCTACTCACCGTTAACCAAAATTATTGATAAAATAACGCCGCAGCGTAGCGCGGGTATAAATCTAGTGATCATAAATCAAGAGAAAATATACTTATTTGTAATGAGTTAAAAACCTGAGATCAAAATCTAACTTTTTAAGTTAGAAAGAGTTCAAACTGATTTAGTCTTATATATATTATGTTAGGGGTTTGGGAATCATTCTATTCAATTGTTGACATATAAAAAAGAATGAATTCAAATATATTCGTTAACTTGAGTTAACAAATTTTTTTATTCATGTTATGTCCTTTGATTATTGGTAATTTATAACAAAGTTAGGTAGCCAACAAACCTAGTCATTAACAGAGTCATTCTCCAACCAACCAACCAAAAGAGTGATATAAATGTTACAAATCACTTGACATTTTTACTCTATATGTGGCAATTACAGGAGCAACATCTGATCAAAGAGCAAACAGACCTTTTAGAAAATTTATAAGTTATTCTGAATTAAGAAGCAAACAGATCATCATAGTCATTTAAATGGCCTCATAAAACAGGACATTAAATGAAAGTTTACTGATTCAGATAGTTTTGCCTCTAACAATGCTGAACCAATATAGTTTCCAAAATGATTGTTACACCTCATTCTCCTATAGAACAAGTTTTTGGTCACTGCCATGTGCTAAGATAAATTTTTATTCTTTCTTTCTATATAACCGGTAGAATTTCAAACGGAATAAAGTTAAATAAACTTTCAACTTACAAAAATGGGTAGATTAAACTTTCAACTCACAAGGCTCCAAAATAATTACCTGATTTTATGTTAACTTTCAAAATAAATCTATAAGTTTGCGTTGACCATTTACTTTAACCCCGTCATTAAATCAAGTAATGAAAATCATTAACTTTGTTTACTGTCCTTGATCTCGTTCCGTTTAGTGAAACACAACGTTTTATATATCAGTTTTACTATTAAAAATCAAAGAGAACACACACTAAGAAGCATATGAAAATGGCGGAAAACCCCAAATATTAAATCCCTAGTTCTTGTCTTCAACATCATCTTCTCTTTTATGTCAAATCTATACTTTTGTCATATCGTTTATCTTCTTTTCTGCTATTCTGATCGATTAAGAATAAGTTGCGTATCATCTTCTAGTTTGGCAAATTCTGGTCGTGGATTTCCTTCTAGGTATGTGTGTGTGGTTTGTGTGTTAAAATCTTCACATCAAGGTCAAAGGATAATCTCGGTAGGCCCTTTTTATGTTGCGTAAGTAGAAAGGAGGTAAGATTTCCAATTTCTAGTAAGTAAATTTTGGAATTGTTTTCACATTTGTAAATTTTGATTAAGTGTACTGTTATTTAGGTGAGTTAGAAGCATTTGTTTAAATGGGTTGAAGATGCGGTTTATGAAAGAATTACAGCTGCTTTACCGAAAATAGGAGCAATGGAAACTACATTCCAAAATGCAAAATCTGAGTTTGAAGATATCAAAGTGGTGATCAAAGAACTCAAGGAAGAGTCAGACAATAGCAAAAATTCTATTGAACAACTGAAGAAGCAGACAAAGTGGTAATGTATTGTGGGGACTTGTTTGTTGATTTTGGTAATTATCTATTGTGTTATGTACTTGTTGAATGAAAAACTCATGCTATTGTCAAACACGTTATGAATTAGAGGAGTATTGATTTTGGTTGTGTTAGTTGTTTGGTTGAACTCAATGAATGGTTATTGTTTCCTTTGATTATATGTTATCAAGTATTTTGGATCATTTACATCAAAGTTGAATTCAATAACCAAAGAGAATGGAACATGTACCAAACATGCAAAATAGAAGAAAATAAACAAAGAGAATTTAGTTTCCAACAAAAAAGAAATCTGAAACAGAAGCAAATATGTGTGAAGTGAGAAAAGAAAATATCCAAAACAGAAGCAAATAAGTCACTAAACATTAAGATATCTTTAAAACATAACAGTAAGATGTCTTTCAAACATAACATAAGTCTTCCTTGCAACATTTATGGAAGAATATGAAGTTGTTGTTGTGCTAGTGTGTCTTAGGTTCCTTGAGTGTCTTGTATGCCTGTCCTTCCTAATTTCACACACAATTACAATAAGAACAATAATCACAAGAACAAACAAATCTGAACAAGAACAAATAATCACAAGAACAAACAAATTCGAACATGAATTCTCGTTTGTCTTTTTCTTCTTTTCTTTGGTGGTCTCTCATGTCTTTAGTTTTTACAAGATGTCTTATTGTGACTTTCCTCCTTGCAATTAGAATACGTGTTCACTCGAAATTGACGGTTCATTCTTGTGGAACTAAATAGATTAAGCTTCCTTTCTCCCATTATTTCTAGCATAATTTGATGGTCTACCAGGATTGTCTTTCCTCGACGGTGGTGGAAAAACTCCAATTCGATTCATTCTTTGCCACAATAACATACCTTGTACAAGCCTAATTCTGTCGTTGTATGTGTCATGCCAAGTCTTAGCCAAATAGTAATCACTCACAAAGTCATGAACATTTTGTCTTAGTGTACTGATGACAGCTGATCCATGGATACATGGAATCCTAATCATTTTCCACTTTCTACACCCACATGTCCTCTCACTTATGTTAATTCTTAAGCTTGTTCCACCTACTTCAACTTCAAACAAATTGTTGTGAGCCATTAGAATAATGCAAGCACTAACCTGAATCATCTTCTCTATCTCTTCATGTGCTTGTTTTATAAATTTTGTCTTCAACCTTTCAGCAAGCTTACTTATTTTCTCAGTCCTTACCATGCACTTTCACATAACATCCTCTAACATATCCAATAATGATTTTTTTCCTACCTTTCCTAATTGTTCTATTAAAGGATTTGCTCAAATGATTCAAAATGTCACTGCAGCAAGTTCCAACCCTTAAGAACGCTCTAGACCAACTGTGAGGATCTTGGTCTTGTAAGGTCCAAAGAGCTTGCGTAATATACCTTTGTAAAGCTTCCATATTGGCAGCAAACTCGCTCTGTGTATAACTTCGAGCAATCATCCAAAACAAATGCTGCAACTCCATATCTTTATTATCCTTCCTCCAATTCTCCATTATATAGCGTGCACATTGTCTGTGCTCAGCGTGAGGAAGTAAAATGTGCACGACTTTAACCAAACAGTGTAATGCAAACCATATAAAGTTAAAGTTGAGTTCTTACAAAATCACAACTTAAGTTCACAAATTTACAACTTAAATCAAACTTTTTGCTTGTCAGAAATTATGGAAACATTCTCTCCATCTCCAAGCTCTAAGTTTCCAGCCAATAATCTCATAAACTAATCCCAATTACTGTCATTTTCGACCTCCACCACTGCCGAAGCTATAGAAATTATCATGTTATCACCATCTTGTCCTACAACAACTAAGAGGTGTCCTTTTATGTCCCACTTAAGGAAATCACCATCTAAACCTATAATTGGCCTATATGTGCTTTTCCAACTCTGTTTTTACGTGTTAAAACAATTAAACAGATGGTGAAATCTCTGCTTGTTCTCTATGTAAGAACCCGAAATGGTCTTAATCCTAATAACATAGTTCCTATTAGACTGCAACACCTCTTCTTGGTAATCCCAATTCGGTCAAAGTGAGCTTCGTGGCTTGCATTTATTTCTATAGCAAGTTGTGCCTTTCCCTTAGCACATTGATCCTTGTTGATATTTAACCCATATTCTCTTATCATCTCAGCTACCATCTCTTGTTTTTTCATCTTTGGATTCTGTCTTAACCTCTCTGCAAACAACCAAGCAATCATCTTTTGCTTCAGCAGCCAAGTATAACTTTTACTTGCAACTTCTATTATCTCTTCTCATAGGAACAATATATCATTCACGGATAGTTTTTATCGAAACACTTAGCCCCAATTCTGTTAGATTCCGACTTGTATATCCTAATATCATACTTAGACCTCAATGAGTACCTTAGAATAGCTATCCTGACCTCATCTTGAGAATTGAATATTTTTTCCAATCTCAAGAACACACACCTTCTTGTTCAACTTCATGCCGCAAACGTGAAACATGCTCCTCGTCTTCATCTGAATCTGATGACAACGGATCTGGAACCTTCTCGTCATCCCACACATCATCGCCACTGTCTTCATTGCTCCCATTTTCGTTATCTAACCCAGCAACTTGCCCAAAGTGAGTTTTAAAATCTTCTCACTCCTCTTCGTCAACTCCAACTTGATCCCCATCTTCTTCCATGCATTCCTCATCACCGAGTTCTTCCTCCTCTTTGGACTGTTCTTCATTTTCAACGAGTTCTTCCTCCTCTTTGGAGTGTTCGTCTTCCTCGTCGTTCAGGTTCTCCGGCGTCTGAAGTAACTCTGGAGGTATCGCCGGATACAAAACGGAAGCGCCAGATGATCTCTGCTGGTTTGGGCTCCACATTCGACTCGCTTCGCCTTGCCTTCGATTTGGGGATTTTTAGTCAATTTAGGGTTTTGGGTACGCTTCTTCAACTTTTCTATCTGTTTTACTAATATATGAAATGTTGTGTTTCATTGAAAAATACGAGATTAACGACAATACACAAAGTTAATAATTTCTGTTACTTGAGTTAAGTACGAGGTTAAAGTGAATGGTCAATGCAAACTTTCAAATTTATTTTGAAAGTCAACACAAAATCGGGTAATTATTTGGAGCCTCATGAGTTGAAAGGTTAATCTATCCACTTCTGTAAGTTGAAGGTTTATTTGACATTTTTCTAATTCCAAACTGCTTCCTACACTTATCTTCTGGACTTATACAAATTTGAGTTTCTTTGTTGTTATTAAAAGCGTATACAAAAATATGGTATTGAAAGCCAAGTTTTTTATTTACCAGTGTTAAATTATACAAAATGTTTTTGATACAGTAGTTAAATCCTGTTATATATTTTACCGGAATTCAATTTTTAAAAGTTGAAATGTTTCACGTAATATGCTAAGAACTAAGTTATATATGGAATATTGTTGATCTTTGTTTACAAAAAAAAAAAAGCAAATTTTTCGACCACTACCGGTTTGGTTGTATGTTTAGACAAGGTTTGGGATAGAAGTTGAAGATTAAGGAGAGATGGAGAAGCAGTAAGACAAAAGAAAGCTAATCGAGACAAAATCTGGTGTGTTCATGTTAAAGACAGATGAACATGAGCTTTGGAAGTCTGTACCACATCATTGAAGGGAGAAGAAGTACACGTGGAGGCCAAAACTCAAGTCTTTCAAGGAAAAGATCAAAGGAGACTGAAGCCATCCGATTCGTTGGTTGAGTCGACGAAATGCTTCCACATCACTTGTCCAGAGTTGTTTTGTTTTCCTTAATAATTCTTTTATGAAAAAACTTTTGAATAATTGTTACGGTCTTTTAATTAAGAAAAGACAACTTGTACGGTCTTTTAACTTGGACACACACGTAACTAAGATCATATGGGAAGGTCCAAATTCGATGGTCACATGGGAACTCAAAGGGAAAGATCACAAAAGTCTTTTGTTCTCATTTATACTTTAAACACAACAGTTTTCTTGTCGAGATTCCACCTCCTTTGCTTACTTCTTCCATTTTTTAATATTATTTTTTCATAAATCTATATCAAGTTTTGGTATGATGAATCTACATTGTTCTCTTTATTATGTAATCAAACATACGTAAATTAAACTTACACCAATTTATTAACTAGGTTGCAAACGTGTTGAACCACTCATTTTCGTCTAAATTTAAATGAAGTTGTAATAGGTTTTCTTATAAGTCCTCTGTTAGCTTATTTGGCAACCGATGTTTGTCTTATGTGTGTATTGTTGCAACTAGCTTGGTGTCTTTGTGTGTTAATTGGAGAAACTAAACAAGTAAGAGACACAAGAGATTTTTGAGTTCTCAAAATCAAAAACCGATTTTGGTACGTCTTACCGGAGATTCTCGAAAAAACTTCCAATAACCTAGAGTATTCAACCCCTTACACTCTCCCCTTGCAAGATGAAAGAGATCCCCCTCAAGACTATCTGTTTTCTAGACAAAAGAAGAAGATGCCCCTCACTCTCACACTCTAACATAAACTTGATACTCGGTATGTTTTCCTCACTATCCTTCTTATTATTAAGGATGTAAGACCAAGTCCTCTAATTACCATATTAAGCTCTTCCACACATATATTATTCTCCTGTCAGCATTTCTTCTTTTGATCTTGATGTTAACCCCTAATACCATTCCAAAACCATATGTTGACTTCTTCTTCTCATAAGAAATGTGTTCTTTCTTATAGGTCCAAAAACAAGAAAAAAGAACGTTCAAGGCTTCATGGACTTTGATCTTAGCTTGATCCAGAAACGCAGGCCCATCAGCCCAACAACAAGACCCAATCGAACCCAATATCCTCGTTTCAGCACCAGATAACGAAAACTTTTCTCCGTAGTTGGTGATCAATGGGACATGAAATCTGACTAATACTGAGACCATGGTAAACTATGTGAAAACCTATGTTTTCCATCCGAATGTGATTTAGTGTCAAAAAAATTTCGAACCTAGGAAAATGTGGTCAACACATTCCCAAGTCTCGCACACTAGAACACATCTGTGTGGCCAAGTTGTATTAGTTGATAAATTTGATTCGTTCATTTTCTATAAAACTCATTAGAGATTCTTCTAAAGATTGCAGTCATAAGGTTAAGTGAACCCAAAATAATTTTGATGTTGATTGGTTGAAAATGAAAGGTGACATCGATCAAAACAGAAAACAGCAAGAGAATGAGCTAGCTTGTCTTAACTGCGACATGTTATTAGCTCAGATCACGGCGAAATATATGAAGTTACAAATTAAGCCCTTTTGTTTTTTGTTTTTTTTCGGTAAAGATGTGAACATCATTGATAATGAAATGTTAACTTTACAAGCTATACATTAAACCTTCTTGCTAAAAAAAAGATTAAAAACAGGGGAGATTTTCAAAATATGAAGCCAAGCTACGAAAACCGCAACCAGTGGGCCATTAGAGTCTTAAAATTCTTTCGATGAAGTTTTGAGAGAATTGTATCTCTAATCAATCTATTGATTCGTTGGAAGATGATATCCGATGAAACTGATATTGTTGTGTAGACGTTCATTTTGTTCTCGCCAAATGAGATCTATTGTCGTTTGAGCAACTAGCCTTTTGAGCAAAACAGAGGCTGTAAGTGATGGAGTACGTGACCATTGCATCATAAATACCCAAGAGTGAAAGAGGTAAGGTGTTAGTCCAAACCTAGCTTGTAGCTTCTGCCAAATTACAGGACTGTAATAGTACTGTAAAAATAGATGATCCCTTGTCTCTTCCAAAGTCCCTCAAAAACAGCATAACGGTGGGTTACTAACTCCCCAAGCTGACAGTCTACTTCAGGTAGGAAGTTTGTAACAAAAGGGTTGTAAGTGATTAGCCCTTTTGTTTTATTCACAAAGCCTAATTAAACAGAAGAACAACATCAACCAATTAAATATTATCGGTTTATGCAACTTGCTATCACATGTCACCACTATGTGGTGTCTGAAATCAAAGTGACATGAAAAGAGAGCGAATGCTTCGGAACCACGTAAAAAATTTAGGTTTCATATTTTTTTTAAGGTTACAATGATTCAATTGAACAGAGAAAATATCAAACTACAGAGAGGGATAGATGGACCTCGCTAAGGGCCTATTTTGCTAGCTGATCTGCTAGTTTGTTCTTGTCTTTTTAACATAAGAAGACGACAGAGCATTAAAGAAAGTAGATAGAAAGTAGATATCTTAAGCGATGCTATGAATGTTGTGCTTGCTTGATCCATTATTGAAGGTTTGTCATCTTTGTAGAATATCCATCCGATCCCAGCCAACCTAGAATCAGCTCTGCAAGCGGCATCTGTACAGCATACAAAGGTATGTTTCTTCTCTTGAGTGTCAATCGGGATTTGGGCGTTCAAGGTTTGAAGTTGCTTGCAATCATGAGCGGATAACCACTCATTTGCATTGGTTATGCCTTTGAGTGCAGTTTCCTTTGCACTTATGGATATGTGATAGTGTCTGCATTTTAGCGTATTTTAGGAGTATTATTTAGCATGTTTTGCATTCATTATTGCAGTATTATCACTTGGTCGAGTGGTTTTTCGCACCAGAACGTTGACTTTTTCGTCTTACTTACTTTTTAAGGCTTTTTGTAAAAGGGCCTATAAATACCCCCTTAATGTAATTAAGCAAACCATAGAACGTTTTAGCCTCTTTTTAAGCAAAAAGACTCTTATCCTTTGTAATTTTCTTTTCTTTGAATCTTAGAGCCTTGTTGATCTTTTGGTTATTTGATTTTCTGCTTTTAATCATTGTTGTTCATCTATCTCTGATCTTTCTGATGATGTTGATGGTTTATGATTCTGGGTTTATGTTTTTCATCATGAATTTGGAGTAGTTCAATTAGGGTTCTTGAGGAGATGGTGAGATTAGGGTAGATCTAAGAAATTTCAAACTTGTTTAGGGTTGATTAGGCTTGGAGCTCTTCATTTTAAGTGTCCTTAATGCTTATTTCTCTTTGATCAATTGAAATCTGATGGTTTGGTGTTTCCCACCCAAAAGGTGTTTGTGATAATGCTTGAATGAACTTAGGTTGAGATAAGTTCTCATAGCTCAAGAGATTGACTGTCTAGAGTGTTATTAGGCTCTGTTAGGTCTGTGTTTAATGCCTCTTGAGCCCTCTAATCGTTGGTGAGAATCAAGTGTGGTTGGGGTTTCAGAGAGGTCCCATTGCATGAGATAGAATGTAATGGTTGTGATTCCTTGCCTAGAGGTCATCTAAATAGGTTGATAAACAAGTATGGAACCCCTAGGAATGCTTTGATCGTTGATCCTTAACCTCAAAAACCCCTTTTCCTTCACTGAATTTCGTCTTTCTTATTGCTCTGTTTTTCGCCATTAATTTTGTTTTGTCATTGCTCTGTTTCGGTTGCTCTATTTTACATACTCTGTTTTCGCATTCTATTTTTATTCTGTTTTGCGTTCTGTTTTCGTTAAGCTTGATTACCATATTATCATTCACCATAATAATTCTGGCTTAGATTAGGTTGAGTAGATTGCATCCAAATTGAATAGTTGGTAGCCCAGCTAGATTGACACCTTACTGTACTACATTGATTACATAACAGTAGGTTATTTGATACCGTAAAATCCTGTTACTAAATTGGCGCCAAATGGGTTCTAGTTAGCTACAATTAGGATTAACACTTTCCCGAGACTAAGTTCTACGTGTGTGTCCTGATTTTTCCATTATATATAGCTTGTTTCTGGGTTTTGTCTGTTTTGCAGGAACACTCGATCACGACACTCGACCAACACACTCGATCAAGCGTTGGTCGAGTGTCTGTTTCCTTAGTCAAAACCCACCTCCATGCATACGAGATCAAAGGGTAGTGAACATCCCATCCCATACTCGGACAACATTGACCGGTTCCCTCGTGAACAGTTGCAGACTCAATAGTGCAGTTTGAACGAGGAGCTGCAGGATCAGGTTGGGATGGAAGCTTAGTCACATGCTACTGATCCAAGACATCGTCCTAGGCGCACAAGACACATTGGAGCTGGTGATGCTCCCAATATCCACACTACACGCCATGGAATTGTTCCACCTGCTATTGCCAACAACAACTTTGAGATTACAAGTGTTATGATCTCCATGGTGCAGAACAATAAGTTTCATGGGTTGCCATCTGAGGATCTGCTTGATCATCTTGATGAATTTGAGAGACTAACCAGTCCAACCAAGATTAATAGGGTCAGTGAGGATGCTCTGAAATTGAGGCTATTTGCATTATCTCTTGAAGACAAGGCCCATATGTGGGAAAAACACTTGTCTCAAGGGTCTATTACATCTTGGATTCTTGTAAACAAGTCTTTCCGGGTAAATTCTTCTCTAACTCCAGAACCACAAAGCTTCGCAACTCTATCTCCGGTTTCAAGCAAAACCATTCTGAGACATTCTCTGAGGCATTGGAACGATTCAAGATGTACTAATCTCAATGCCCTCATCATGGGTTCTGTGCCGAATCTCTCCTTAGTACTCTTTACAGGGGTGTTCTTCCCAATATTCGAATGCTGTTGAACACAGCCAGCAATGGGAACTTTCTGAACAAGGATGTCGATGATGGTTGGGAACTGGTTGAGAACTTAGCCCAAGCAGATGGGTAATACAGTGAAGACTATGATCAGACTCCAATGGGTACAGTAGATCCAGACATGGTCAGTAGGAAGGAGCTCAAAGCCATACACGACAAGCTGGACAGGTTGCTCTCCGCTCAGCAGAAATAGGTGCATCATGTGAGTGAGGCAGAACAGGTACTAGAGGATGAAGATCAGGTCGAAGAGGCACAATTTTGTGCAGAATCAAGGTAACAGCTATCGCCCTTACAACATTACAAACTTAACCCAAACCTCTCCTACAAGAACACCAATGTGGCTAATCCCAAGATCAGGTGTATCCCCCAAAACAACACAACCAGCCTCCATCCAAACCCTTTATTCCCAAACCACAATACCAGCAAATGCATCACCAATCCCCTACTATACCCCCTAGATATGAGAACCACAACCCACCCCAACCCCAATAAACACCTGAGGTTATGGACATTCTGCAACATATCCTCAAGGGCCAGACAGCTACAACATCTGAATTGACTAGGAAGTTTGCTGACGTACACACAAAGATAGATGCTTCCCACAGTGATCTCCACTGCAAATTTGAGACTCTTAATGCCCACCTCAAATATGTAGAGAATAACCAAGGCTTCTCATCTGCTGTAAAACCGACTGGACAACTATCAGGATAAGCTGTTCAGAATCCTAAGGAGTATCACGCCAACGCCATTACACTCCATAGTGGCCGTGAGTTACTAATCCGTGCTGAGGATGCAGACGCCACTGAGGACAGTGTCATTCAGGAGGGGGAGGATGATTTGGTCGAAGAACAGACATAAATCAGTACGAAACCGCCGAATCCCTTAACACTCGACCACCACCTGGTCGAGTGTCACCTCATGAACCCAAAAAGCGGAGTGACTTGCAGAAAGACCCAAAGCCATTTGCTCCACCGCCTTTCAAACCCGAACTTCCTTTCCTACAGAGATTCAAGAAGGATGATGCATACAAATACAAGGCCCTCTTTGAAAAACAGATGAGGGATGTTGAGGTGAAGATACCAATTCTGGATGTCTTCATGCTAATGCCCCCTTACCAGAAGTTTTTGAAGGATGCAGTCAAAGACTGAACACAAAAAATCGAAGGGATGGTTGTGCTAACACATGAGGTCAGTGCTATTATATAGAGGAAAGTCATACCTGAGAAGCTTGATGATCCATGGACATTCATAATCCCATGCTCCTTAGGTCCTCTCACGTTCAGGAGTTGCTTATGTGATATAGGAGCATTGATCAGCTTGATGCCACTATCAGTTGCCAAGCGCTTAGGGTTTGATAAGTACAAGACCTGGAAGATATCTTTGGTCTTAGCTGATAGATCGGTTAGGATTACAAATGACATTTTGGAAGATCTACCGGTTCTAGTTGGAGGAGTAGAAATCCCAACATATTTTGTTGTTCTTGATATGTGAGAAGAGCCCAAAGACCCCTTGCTGTTTAGTAGGCCTTGGTTGGGCACTCCAGGAGCTGTGATTAATGTACCAAAAGGAGAAATTGAACTGAATTTGGGGAATGATTTCAAAATGACCTTCAACATCAGCGATGTGATGAGGAAACCGACTATTGAGGGTCAGCTGTTTGTAGTTCAGGAGATATATGATTTTTCTGAGAAATTGTTTGAGGAGTTAGAGGAAGAAGATCACCTTAGTACTGCTCTGACGAAAGATGTTTGTGATGGGTACGTGCATAAGGAAATAGAGGTTTACAAGAAGCTGTTGGACTCTTACACTCGACCAACACACTCGATCACACCAAGGTCGAGTATCAAACCTCAGTAGATCCAGACGATTGGTCGAAGCTTAAATCACCAAAACTGGATCTCAAGCCACTCCCTTCGGGGCTCAGCTACACGTTTCTTGGAACCAACTCAACATATCTTGTAATTGTGAATTATGCATTAACTGAGGATGAGTTAGATATGTTGCTTGTTGAGTTGAAACGGTTTAGGAAAGCTCTAGGATACTCATTGTCTTATATTAGAGGAATTTCTCCTGACTTGTGCACTCATATAATTCACCTTGAAAATGAATTCTACTCTAGCAGGGAACCTCAAAGGAGATTAAACCCAAATCTGAAAGAGGTTGTTAAGAAGGAAATTTTGAAATTGCTAGATGCTGATATTATTTACCCTATTTCAGATAGTAAATGGGTATCTCCTTTGCATTGTGTGCCCAAGAAAGGAGAATCACTGTTATGAGGAATGAAAACGATGATTTGATTCCCACTAGGATTGTTACAGGGCATATGATGTGCATTGATTTTAGAAAACTGAATTCTGCATCTAGAAGGATCATTACCCTTTACCTTTCATTGATCAAATGCTAGAGAGGTTGGCTAATCACTCCTATTACTGTTTCCTTGATGGATATAATGAATTTTTCCAGATCCCTATACATCCAAATGATAAGGAAAAGACAACCTTTACTTGCCCTTATTGCACATTTTCATATAGGAGAATGCCATTTGGTCTCTGTAATGCACCTGCTACATTTCAACCTTGCATAACTTCGATATTTTCAGATTTTATTGAGGAGATGGTTGAGGTGTTCATGGAAGATTTTTCTGTCTACAACTCTTCTTTCTCCTCTTGTTTGTCGAACTTGTGCAAGGTTCTATCTAGCTGCGTTGAAACAGACCTTGTGCTTAATTGGAAAAAGTGCCACTTCATGGTGAGAGAGGGAATCGTTCTGGGTCATAAGATATCAGAGAAGGATATTGAGGTTGACAAATCCAAGATAGAAGTGATGGTTCAACTGCAGCCTCCCAAAACAGTAAAGGATATTAGGAGTTTCTTGGGTCATGCAGGGTTTTATAGGCGTTTCATTAAGGACTTTTCTAAAACCGAGCAGACCTCTAACTCGTCTCCTCTGTAAGGAAACAAAGTTCATATTTTATGAAGAGGCTTAAAGAGGCCTTAGTGACAGCACCTATTGTTCAGGCACATGATTGGGCTCTTCCTTTTGAGATAATGTGTGATGTTAGCGATTACGCTGTTGGAGCAGTTCTGGGATAAAAAAAGGATAAGAAGCTCAATATGATTTACTATGCTGCAGAACACTGGATGAGGCTCATGTGAAGTACGCCACGACAGAGAAAGAATTACTTGCAGTGGTGTTTGCCTTTAAGAAGTTCAGGTCCTATTTGGTTGGGTCGAAGGTTATCGTGCACACAAATCATGTAGCTCTGAGGTACTTGATGAAAAAGAAGGATATTAAGCCTAGACTACTTAGGTGGATTTTGCTGCTACAGGAATTTGATATGAAAATAGTAGACAAGCCTGGGATAGAAAACGGTGTCGCAGATCACCTTTCTAGGATGCAGGTGAAAGGGTCCCTTCCGATGAACGATGATATGCCAGAAGAGCATATGTTGAGTTTCTCCATCAGACACTCGACCATGAAACTCGATCAAGCCTTGGTCAAGTGTCCGCCACGCAGCCAAATGAATTGCTTTTCGATCTGATTGAAACTTATCGGAACTTGCTTGCCGTGGTATGCTGATCAGGTGAACGTTTTGGTAGGAGGAGAACTACCTAAGACTCTGAACTCTCACCAAAGGAAGACAATTTTTAGGGATGTGAAACAGTATTTCTGGGATGAACCATATCTGATGGACTTTTCAGAAGGTGTGTGTCAGAGGAAGAAGTTAAGGGGATATTGGAGCACTGCCATGGATCTGCATATGGTGGACACTTTGCAGCATTTAAGACAGCACAAAAGATTCTTCAAGCTTGGTTATGGTGGTCATCCATCTTAAGGGACTGCCAAGAGTTTATATGCAGATGCGATTGTTGTCAGATGATGGGCAGTATAAGTAGGAGGACTGAGATGCCTCAAAATCATATCTTGGAAATAAAGGTGTTTGACTGCTGGGGAATTGATTTCATGGGACCTTTTAACCCACCATCTTTGGGAAACATCTATATTCTGGTTGATGTGGATTATGTCTCCAAATAGGTGGAAGCCATTGCATCTCCCATAAACGATGAAAAGGTAGTGTTTAAGTTCAGGATGTGATCTAGAAGATTTGGCATGTCTGCACGACACTCGACCATCACTTGGTCGAGTGGTTTTTCGTACCAAAACGTTGATTTTTTCATCTGAGATGACGTTTTTAGGGCTTTTTGTAAAAGGGCCTATAAATACCCCCTTAATGTAATTAAGCAAACCATATAACGTTTTAGCGTCTTTTTAAGCAAAAAGACTCTTATCCTTTGTAATTTTCTTTTCTTTGAATCTTAGAGCCTTGTTGATCTTTTGGTTATTTGATTTTCTGCTTTTAATCATTGTTGTTCATCTATCTCTGATCTTTCTGATGATGTTGATGGTTTATGATTCTGGATTTATGTTTTTCATCATGAATTTGGAGTAGATCAATTAGGATTCTTGAGGAGATGGTGAGATTAGGGTAGATCTAAGAAATTCCAGACTTGTTTAGGGTTGATTAGGCTTAGAGCTCTTTATTTTAAGTGTCCTTAATGCTTATTTCTCTTTAATCAATTGAAATATGATAGTTTGGTGTTTCCCACCCAAAAGGTGTTTGTGATAATGCTTGAATGAACTTAGGTTGAGATAAGTTCTCATAGCTCAAGAGATTGACTGTCTAGGGTGTTATTAGGCTCTGTTAGGTCTGTGTTTAATGCCTCTTGAGCCCTCTAACTCGTCTCCTCTGTAAGGAAACAGAGTTCATCTTTGATGAAGAGTGTTTCAAAGCCTTTCTGGAACTCAAGGAGGCCTTAATGACAACACCTATTGTTCAGGCACGTGATTGGGCTCTTCATTTTGAGATAATGTGTGATGTTAGCGATTACGCTGTTGGAGCAATTCTGGGATAAAAAAGGATAAGAAGCTCAATGTGATTTACTATGCTAGCAGAACACTGGATGAGGCTCAGGTGAAGTACGCCACGACATAGAAAGAATTACTTGCAGTGGTGTTTACCTTTGAGAAGTTCAAGTCCTATTTGGTTGGGTCGAAGGTTATCGTACACACAGATCATGCAGCTCTGAGGTACTTGATGAAAAAGAAGGATGCTAAGCCTAGAATACTTAGGTGGATTTTGCTGCTGCAGGAATTTGATATGAAAATAGTAGACAAGCCTAGGATAGAAAACGGTGTCGCAGATCACCTTTCTAGGATACAGGTGAAAGGGTCCCTTCCAGTGAACGATGATATGCCAGAAGAGCATATGTTGAGTTTCTCCATCAGACACTCGACCATGAAACTCGATCAAGCCTTGGTCGAGTGTTCGCCATGCAGCCAGATGAATTGCTTTTCGATCGGATTGAAACTTTTTGGAACTTGCTTGCCGTGGTATGTTGATATGGTGAACTTTTTGGTAGGAGGAGAACTACCTAAGACTCTGAACTCTCACCAAAGGAAGAAATTTTTAAGGGATGTGAAACAGTATTTCTGTGATGAACCATATCTGATGGACTTTTCAGAAGGTGTGTGTCAGAGGAAGAAGTTAAGGGGATATTGGAGCACTACCATGGATCTGCATATAGTGGACACTTTGCAGCATTTAAAACAACACAAAAGAATCTTCAAGCTGGGTTATGGTGGTCATCCATCTTTAGGGACTGCCAAGAGTTTATATGCAGATGCGATTGTTGTCAGAGGATGGGCAGTATAAGTAAGAGGAATGAGATGCCTCAGAATCCTATCTTGGAAATAGAGGTGTTTGGCTGCTTGGGAATTGATTTCATGGGACCTTTTAACCCACCATCTTTGGGGAACAGCTAAATTCTGGTTGCTGTGGATTATGTCTTCAAATGGGTGGAAGCCATTGCATCTCCCACAAATGATACAAAGGTAGTGCTGAAGCTGTTCAAACACATAATATTTCTCAGGTTTGGAGTGCCAAGAGTCATGATCAGTGATGGAGGATCCCATTTCATCAACAATGTCTTTGAAAGCTTGCTCAAGAAACATGGGGTTGAACACAAGGTGGCAACTCCTTATCATCCATAAACTAGTGGGCAAGTTGAGGTATCCAATAGGCATATCAAGTCTATTCTGATGAAAGTAGTTGAGCTATCAAAGCGCGATTGGGTCGCCATATTGGATGATACTCTTTGGGCCTATAAGACTGCTTTCAAGACACCCATTGAGAGAACACCTTTTCAGCTACTCTATGGAAAGTTTTGAAATTTGCCAGTAGAACTCGAGTACAAGTCAATTTGGGCGACCAAACTTCTGAACTTCGACTTCAAGACAACCCAAAAAAAAACACAAATGGATCTGCATGAACTAGAGGAGATCAGGCTTGAGGCATATGACAGCTCTAAGGCATACAAGGATCGCACCAAGGCAGCTCATGACAAGAAGATTCAGTCTAAGACGATCACAGCTGGTGATCAAGTGCTTTTCTTTAACTCTAGGTTCAAGCTGTTTCCGACCCTCTCCCTTCTCATTCACACAAATTCCACTCTCTCACTAAACACTCTCCAGCTTTTCTCTCTTTTGCAGAAGCCTTCTTGTGAAGTCGAGTGTAGGAGGTCTCAAGGGTCTAGTTTGATCAACCGCGGCTCGTCCTTCAGCACAGTCGTGACACTCAACCTTCTGCTGTTCGGGTGTCAAGCTCGAGTGTCGTGTTTCTTTCCTTTTTCCGGCGAATTAACACCATGTCTGAACAAAAAACCAACCATGCTAGTCTCCTCCGACTCAGGGCCAAGAACAACGCCCAGTTCAGAAACCAGCCTCAGCAAGGGGAGTCTTCCAGGAGCAAACCCAAACCTGACAAAAATGAGCGAAGAAGGTTAGTGATCTGATCAGAAAGTGAGTCGGAGGAGGAGAGAGAATACATGGATGAAGATGATCCAGAGCTAGGACATGCAGAGGGTGCAGATGAAGATATGAAGGCTGATCTCGTGGAAGAGACACTCCAAGAAGCGGGGTTTTGAGACCAAGAAGCTGAGGAAGCATGGGAGATCATTCTGCCTGGAATGAAAGAGAAAGAGATGAAGAAAAATCACAACTCAGAAAGAGCCCTCAATGATCTGCGAAAGATGGATTTCGTAGGTACCTGCTACCCATGCAAGGAAGCATTAACTGCAATGGGATTGACTAGAGATGTGAATCTGATGCTACAGAACTGTGGGCTGTCCACGTTTGTATCTCATCAAGAACGTGCATACAAGGAGGAAACCATGCAATTCCTAGCCACAGTCCAAATTGTTCTTTATGATGCAGACAATGTGGGTCTTCAGGAGAAACAAGGTGGCGGGTACCTCATCTTCACAATTAGGGGGCAGGACTACCTTTTTACTTTCAGAGCACTCCGGGATTTGTTCCGGTTCCCAAGAGTCTTGTCTGAGAGTTATGGGCTGGATTTTGACAGAGCCGAACTGGATGATCTATGGCGCTCCAAAGCCTCAACAAGGAGCAGGTTTTCGTCAGCACAGTCGAAAGCATCTTTGATTCGGAAATGAGCTTTGAGGTATTTTTGCATGATCCTTGTAAATACTTTATTCTCACGCTTTACTACAGGCACTATCAATCTTGAGGAGATGGAAATGCTGGTGACTGCACTCAAAGATATTGTTGGAACAAGGAGTGACAGTTCCCCGATTGTTGGAGACAGAAACGAAGCAGGTCTGACAATCCAGTTTAACAATCAGCTTGTCATATACCGCGATTGGGCGAGGGATAACATGACTGGTGGACGTGATGGTAGAATCACCATTGGAGGACTCGTTACTTGCATTCTGGAAAGGTGTGGAGTGCCCATCAATGAAGCAGAGTGGGTATAACCTCATTTCATGAACATCGACCATTTGAGGAGGTGTCAGTTCTTATCCACCGCAGTGGTGCAAGGTAAGCACGTCTACTCCTTTCATCACCTACTCAGGCCAAACGCTTTTCTGCTTTTGCCAAACATGAAGTACACGTCGATAAGGATGGGGAGGAACACAGACTTCAACCTACCACTAGAGGCCTTATACGATCCCAACGGTCCTACACCACCTTCATCTCCTACCGACAGTGACGAGGTGGATCCTGAGGCATACTGCTTCGAGGAATTCGCTATGCCACCACGACAGGGAGCCCTGATTAAAGAAGCACACAAGCACATCAGCCTGCTGCAAAAGATGAACAAGTGGGTCATGAAGAGAGTCAAAAAGCTGGTTGCTAGGAGCTGAACAGAAGGGTAGGTTCTTTAGAGAGGGATAGAGGGTAGTCAATAGGGCCAATTCGTCCAAGGCGTATTTCTGTGTCCATGGGTCGTGAAAGGCAGCAACAACAAACACCAACTAGGCACTCCTCTGCAAACATCGCATCATTCTCGTATAAAAGGCCACTCGACCCAGAAGCTGCCAGCTTGAGCCAAGCACTCGAGCAACACCAGGTCAAGCGTCAGCCGGGACACTCGACCGCGGTGAGCTCGAGTGTCAGCAAGAGGCCGGCGATTACATGGCAGCTATGCGGGAAAAGGTAGCCGACTACTGGAACCTCTGAGAGGTACAAAATTCATTTCCTTCATTGTATATACCATTGCATATTATCTTTTGACTTACTAGTCTAGGATCCTCTTTTGGGCTTTCATACACACAAGAGACTGTGTGATTTAAGTTTGGGGGACGGTTCTAGAGGATATTTGACTTTGTTTTCTGTGATTCTTAGTTTCGATTTTCCTTAATTCATCATCTGCATTTCATTTAAGGCATAGAAAAACAAAAAAAATTTGAAAAAACCATGAAAAAGCATTAGTGAAAAACATAGTGTTTATGTTGCTGCATTGCATTCATACATGATTGAGTCTAGATTTTTGGGAATCATCTTGCTAATGATAGATGGTCTTGCTAGGTTGATTGGCTAGTAACCATAGTGAACTCTTGGACTTGCGTTTTTCCCTCTTGAACACTGATTGGTAGATCGTTGACCTTAGAAACCGGTGCTTATGTTGTGTCTCAAAAAGGACCAGATTTGTTTCCTCATAATCATATTTAATTTTTCTAAATTAGGGGATTGAGATACATTGCATAGGATCCTTCCTTAGGATCAGCTAGCTAAGTAGAAAAAAAAACATAAGAAAAATATAGAATCATCCTTCTTACAACTCAACTCAAATAATATGGTCTAAAATGAACGGGGACTGTGCGTAAACCCGTACCTTCTTATGTTCATTGATGAAACCAGTATGATGTTGCCTAATGTGAACCGGGACTGTGCGTAAAACCGTACTTTTTCGTGTTTCATTGATAAAGCTAATTCATTGATGCCTAAGGTGAACCGGGACTGTGCGTAAACCCGTACTTTTTCGTGTCTCATTGATAAGGCTGGAGCAAATAAGTATGAGTTTGAGCAAATGTAGGAGTTGAAAATAAGAAGTGATTTTAATGCTGAATTAATTGTGTCTAGCTGAATTTGGGGAAGTTGAACCCCAAGGTCTTTGATCGATACCCCCTCTTGCGGTCTGCACTTATAGAAATAGGTTTCAAATCTGAGTTTCTTAGAGTCGAGCTAAGTATTAGGGAGTATTCGGTTATTATGTTAAGCCTTGATGTAAATAGATTGTGGATTTTACAATGCAATGGTGGTTCACATGTGGATTACGGTTTTCAGCTTGATAAGTTGTTTGTTTGAGGTGAGATGTTCCCATTGTCAGCAACCTCTCTTCTTTCTTAGCTCTATGCATTTGCTTGAGGGCAAGCAAAGACTAAGTTTGGGGGAGTTGATGTGTCTGCATTTTAGTGTATTTTAAGGGCATTATTTAGCATATTTTGCATTCATACTTGCAGTATTATCATTGTTTTAGGTCCTTTAAGGCCTAATATGCATATTTAGTATTGGGCATTGCATACATTGCATAAGGGTGAATTTCAAGTACTTTAAGAGCTTATTAGGGTTTCTTAACTATTAATTGGATTTTTTTAAAGGAATAATGGCTTAATAAGCCAAGAACCGTCTCTTCAAGGAGACCTCTAAGAAATGTTAAGAGACTCATACGTGTCATATTTCTATTGGCCAGGGAGAATTTCTAGAAAAAACTAGAAGTGGTGGGTCTTCGATTTTCCATCTCATTTTCGCGAAACTCATTTTTCCTTCCTTCGCCTCTCTGATGCCTCTCTGATGGCGATTGAAGAGTGAAATCGCAAATCTACAATGAGACAAGGAGAATTCTTCATCAAATCGACGATGAACCGCAAATGGGTTCGTTGAGATTGTTAGATCCTGTTCATGTTACTCTGATGTCTCTGAGTCTATCTGGGAAGCGATCATCATCTGTTAATCCCTTAAATTCAGAGCCAAAGGGAAAAGATTCGATGATTTCTTTTGCTGCAACAATGGTTAGAGAAATTGCAGAGGAAGTTGACGAGGTAGTAGAGTTTGAGGATTATGAATAACTTGCAAAGAAGCTCGAGAATGCTTCACCGCTTGAAATAATGGATAAAGCTCTTGAGAAATACGGCAATGGTATCGCTATTGCATTTAGGTATTGTAGATTAGTCAATCATGAGATAACATTGATAAGTTTGTGTTTTTGATAAAAATTTGAAGAAAAAGAGATGACTCATTTGTTCTGTGTTTGTTATGTTTTTTAGTGGTGCATAAGATGTTGCTTTGATTGAGTATGCTCACTTAACTAGGAGACATTTTAGAGTATTTAGCTCAGATACAGGGAGATTGAATCCCGAGACGTATCGGTTTTTCGATGAGGTTGAGAAGCACTATATGGGATTAGAATTGAGTGCATGTTTCCTGATTCTATTGAGGTTCAAGGTTTGGTTAATAGCAAGGGATTGTTCTCTTTCTATGAAAATGGTCATCAAGAGTGTTGCCGTGTACGAAAGGTTAGACCTTTGAGGCGTGCTCTCAAGGGTTTAAAGGCTTGGATTACTAGTCAAAGGAAGGATCAATCTCCAGGAACTACGTCTGAGAACTACTTGCACATGTGAGCCTCAAGGTGTGTTCTTCAATACATATTTCATGTGCAAGTAGTTCTCATAGAAAGTTATTTGAGGAAGAATGCAGACCTTTCACAAAATAACTTGTAGTGTTATAAATAGATTTTGAGAAAGTTGTCAGCCCAGCTTCTGTTGCTCACTTTTCCTAGTACAAATTGACAAATTTACTGCTTAAGCGGTTGGAAAACCTTGGCTTTTGTGTTCGAAGTCCCAAAGAGTCGGTTGGTCTTGAGATTGACTCTCTTGTTGCGAAGCAAATTCTTATGGGTCATGAGTGTGTGGGGATTGATATTAGCATCGATGCTAATAAGGGAAGTGTTGCGACAACTGTCTCTTTTCTCAAAGGAGGCAAGCATATGAAAAAACGCATTCACTGTAATATACTGGTTGGTGCTGATGGTGCTGGGAGTGCTGTGAGAAAGCTCACAACAATAGAAATGCAAGGGGAAAAAGATCTACAAAAGCTAGTTAGTGTCCATTTTATGAGCAAAAAGCTTGGTGAATACTTGATTAGTAACAGACCAGGGATGTTAATTTTCATTTTCAATACTGAACGAATATGAGTTCTTGTTGCCCATGATCTTCTACAAGGAGAATTCGTTTTACAGGTACTTTAATCTCTGTCAGTCTTAATTATGTTAGTGTTATATATCAGAGATTGGCGTTCATTTCTTTTTACTGCAGATTCCATACTATCCACCTCAGCAGAGTCTGTCTAATTTCAGTCCTCAGGTATTTACTCTCATTACCTAGAGAAGAATGGATTTTCACTTGGGAAAATTGATCAAACCCCTGGTTTTATCTCTGTCCCAACAGTGACAAATTTCGCATGTGATTATGTTTGTCATGTGTCCCTGAGCACTATTTTTTTTGTAGATGTGCAAGAAGCTGATATCCAATTTGGTGGGACATGAGCTTTCAGACTTGAATGTAGTTGATATAAAGCCATGGGTCAGGTATGCTGAAGTTGCTAAGAAATTCATGTGTTGTGAGAACATAGTGATACTTGCTGGTGATGCTGCTCACCGGTTCCCGTCTGCTGGAGGTTTTGGTAAGTGTGCAACATGATGTTATGGATGTTCTAGTTAAAATATTGCATGCAACATGATATGTTTCGATATGATGTGAGCCTTACACGAGAGCTGTTTTACCAGGACAGCACGAGAGAGAAGGCATATGGTGGTGGGAAGATGCCAAAGCCAAAGAATGTGGACTTCACATTGTATTAACAAAACACATTGTATTAACATTTGACATTCTATTCATTATTTATATTAATAAGTTAAGAACCTCTAATGAATAAATACAACATTATTCATATAATATTAGATTTTTCTCTCGACTGAAAAATAAGAATAAGTAAAAGTACGAGATTTCTTTCTATTTGCCTATATAATATTTTGTAATGTATGACAATGAAAGACACTCCGGCACAATGATTAAGGTGGGTGTAGTTGATGTCAAGGTGATGATTTTGAATCTTAGTTTTGCAATGTTTTCAAAGATTATTATTTCTCAAAATGACATCTTTTTAACCCAAAAAATAAACGCTCATTAAACAGTACACGGTTTAAAAATTTTAGTTACAAGTGTAGTAATATGAGTAATTCAAAACATTTATGTACTAATACTAAGTTTTAAAAATTCATGGCAGAAAATAATTAGTTAAACAGTTTAGGTTTTTTAATGAAAAGTAAATAAGTTCAAGGGAAAAAATTTCTAAACCAAAGTTTTACCAATAAAGTTCAAATGATAAATGGAAAAAAGATAACAGGTCGAAATTAACATAGATAGCTGATGAATAATATATTACAAAGTAAATATTATATATTAGTGGTAACACCGTGTTCTGGCAAGTCTATTTTTTATTTCTGGCAAGTCTTGTTCGTCGTGTACATAGTCAGACAAGTTTGAGTAATAAATTCTGGAACTATTCCTTTGGTCGATATACCGATTCTCATATCGGTTTTCTGTTTCAGCCTCTAAACCGCTTTACTGGTTTTGGTGTGTCATCGACCTGCTCTTCCCTAAGCTTATTCCGTCATCGGACAATGATCTCACCAATATATCTCAAGAGCGACTTCATCCTTTTGGAATAAATCTCGGGCAGTTTTCCATCGCTTATTGAGCTTGAAGGTGGGTTAACATCATGACCAATAGATTGGGTCAAGATGACACTTGAGTTTCTAAGAGGCGGAATCTGTTGGCGGGATATTCCAGCGGCGACTGATGATTCTTCTTGCAGTCACTCCGATAACGACATCTTAGAAGTAGCGGTCAACATTTAAGTTAGATCGTAGAGAAAACAAACGGATCATGCAGTTCTCGGCGGTGCGTTCCCTCGTCGTCTTACCGGTGACTTCGCACGACGGCAATCAACCTGCTGCGACGATTAGACACATGAGTTTTTAGGGTTTCTAAAAACTTGGACCTCTCTGGTAACCTTTTTTTTTTTTCTATTGAAGTAATAACCCAATGTAATTCTTAACCTATTGGGCTTAAATCTATCAAATAATTTTTGACAAAAAAAACAAAGCTAGCTCCAATTACCGGAACCTTCATAGTAATCGTATAATAACAAGGGTAGAGTACTATGATATATTTTTAGCCACATTTCTCCAGACTCTAAACAATATCACAAGGAACAAACTTGATTTTTTAGAATTGAATTCAGGTGAAAAAGACAACATAGATAACATTTAAACGCTTGATCAAGAACACTTATCCACTTATGCATTATATTTTAGAGTAGTGTATTTATGGTATATATATTTTATTAGCTTGAAACCGAATAATATTATACATCAACAAAAATTATTACATGAGTTTTTAAAACAAATACACAGAGGCAAAAGCTTTGTGCATAGCCAAATACATTACATAGAAGGTAAATAAGCTCTCTCTATCAAGATGAATCAGGGGATAGAGCATTCCAAGCATAGACTCACAGGGATTTGGATGCTTGGCTGGACAACACTTCATCCAGGTCCGGGTATCTTTTCCTTTAGGAGGTCATGTTTTTTACTGCAACTTCAATTTTAATGTCCTCATTTGAGTAATCAGTAGACTTTAGAAATTATTTCACTTGTGCTTCCTTCCAATCTTTTATTTTGATGGTAATGGAGAAGCAACATCCAATCAGATTTTGATCAAATCTCATGTTTATTTCTAGTGGAGGAGACTTAATCAAAAAGTTGCTCAATTGACTTATCACTCGCTTTAGGAGAAAGGAGGGATGAAGAAGACGATTCGATTAAACCCATATAGATGTATACACGTCGATCTAAATAGAACTTACCTGACTTTGGAATAGACTCAAAATACCAACACACAAAATCATGTCATCTTCTTGGTTGTATCACCTATAACCGGAGAACATTGATGAGGATGATGTAATAATATGGTAGAAAATATGATGATTATATAAAGGTAGATGAAAATAGGGTTCGGCGTCTACAGAGACCTGAGAGAATAAAAACACTTAACCAAGCTAGATATATTCTATATAAGACATAAGACATAACTAAGGGGACATACAAAGTCAATCAAACCCAAAAATTCCAAGCTACCACAATGCTAATATCAAGCAACCAAACGAAGATGAAACAAAATACCGCAACAATTACCAAGCCAACTAAATTAAAGAGTCATAAATCTGGAACAACACCCGCAATAATCCAGATTTGGGATTTCACCTAACATCCAATTCTCATACTACATCTAGACTATAGAGCACTTATGGCCTAAACAAGAGACAACGAGGACTAATACCCATGGCTGGAGCTCCTCACACCATGCATGTGCAGAGAGGATCTGAAGGAAGAAGGGACCGTTGGAGATACGGACCGACGGTGAAGCAGATTTCTTTTCCCAGCAGCACTGAGACCGGCAAACCACCGGGAAAGGAGATCGGCAGAGGTTATGGTGTTTTCACGAAAGAGTGACGATGAGAGAGGAGAGAGTATTTTTTCAGTAAGTAACCATTGGATCGAACTCCTCACTTAGTGACCAAATACACGCAAGCCAACTGAGCTACCTATTTTTTTGCAAGGAAAAGAGCTTTTTGCTTTAAAGATTAATATTTTAAAGTGATGTGTCATCTTTTCATCTTTGGCGAAATTAATATAGTTTTTCTTTTTGGTCAACACGTAATCATTAGATCAATGAAACCTGATTTAGAGTAAAAATTCTCCAATTAAAAAATGGTGGGATTTGAATTCATCACCTAATATCTAACCAAATTAAAAACAAACTAATTTTCATTTTTTTGTCAACGGCAAATTATATTGGGGCACAACTGGCCAGCCCAATAACCAAATTTCTACATAATATATGCAGGATGACTCGATCCCGGGTTATGCAAATGCGCTGCCTTAAGTAGACTTACCACATGTCACTAAATTATATTCCATTTGCATAAAGACAAACTAATTTAATCACCTGTTTTTAACGATTAAAAATAGGTTATGCCTAAATCTTTTGAAAGCCAACTTTATTATATACAAAAAAATTACTAAATTAACCAAATAAATAATTCTGTAGTAACAATGAATATATTTATGGTCAATATTGAATAAAATAAGTGTGTAGTAAACCACTCAAAATAAATATGAAGTAACATTAGATAATTATGTAGTAAACAAGAAATTTTTTTTGTGACAAGCAATATCATGGTAAAATAGTACACCATAACAGGAATAAGAATTATGTGTTAGAAAAATAGAGACTTGTTAATTATGTGTTTCATAGACCTGATTATGTATTAAAAACAACATAAGAAGTTTACAACATATATATTTTTATTATGTGTTAGAAAAACAATTCATTTTACAACATATTTGTTTAACTATGTGTTTCAGAGACTTGAAATTTATGATTCAGAATATCATTGGTAAGCAAGCTTCATGACAATGAATGGACTACTCTAAGGCGATTTATTGAAATATTGATTTTAAGTGATTTGCGTGTAAGTGACAAATCATCTGTTATTTAAACAAGAATTAATAAAAACCATCTAAAATCAATTGGTATTGAACTAGTGATTTAAAAAAAAACACAATTATATCTATTGTTATTGGAAAAAGTTAAGGATGCAAATTTAGGTGATTCTCTGATATTTTAGTGTTATTTAGGGGATTATTTAGTTTAAAAAAAAAACAAATCGCATGGTTTAAAGTAGAGTTTTAGAACATTTTGTCACAAATCATAAGAATTTCCCTGAATTTATCTAAAATCATAAGAAAATTCACTAAATCTAAATCATTACACCCCCTAAATTATCTATTACATACTTTAAAAGAAAAGAATCCTTTTACAACTCTCCGCAATCAAGAATGTCGTTAACATACACTCAAGCCATGGGATTGGTAAATATCTTGGGTTGCCAAATTACCTTAAGGTGTCAAAGAAAGGGATTTTTAAATTTCTCTCCCCAAAAGAAAAATAAGTTATTCTTAAAGTTGTTGTTATGGCACACCATGGATACCCTCTGCATGTTTCAAATTTTCGAAGTACCAATGCAACAAACTGATTAGTGCCATGCTACAATTTTGGTGGGGCTCCAACACAAATCAAAAGAAAACTTTGTGGGTTGCCTGGTCAAAACTTTGTAAAAGGAAAGATGAGGGTGGCAATGAAATCAAAGATATTGCACATTTTGACCAAGTCTTGTTAGTCAAACAAGCGTGGAGGATTTTAAACCATCCAGAGACTCTACTATCACGTTTTTATCGGTCCAAATACTTCAGAGAATCGAATTTTCTATATATACATCTGGATCAAAACCATATACGCTCGGAGAAGAATTTATCATGGGAGAGACTTGCTGAGTAAAAGATTACTTAGGCTCATTGGATCTGGTGAATGCACACATGTTTGGACATCTAACTGGATTTTTGATAGACATCTGAGACCACCTATCCGCAAGGACATGACTTTCTATGTTTCCCTAAAAGTTTGTGATCGATTGGATGGTTCACAGTGGGATAAGTGCAAAATTGCAGAAACCATACATCATCATGATGCGGTGAGAATCCTTCAAACACCACCCTGCATCATGCTTAAAGATTCATGGACATGGAGTTTCACTAATTTTTGTTATTACTCGGTCAAGGATGAGAATTGGCTTTGCAATCAATTATAGTGTAATGGGACTTTTCTACCTCAACTTAGCATCAATATCGACAGTGTTATCAAAAAGAAGATTTGGAATTTAGAGACACCATCGAGAGTTAAAAACTTTATCTGGAGAGCTTCATCAGGTGATTTGGTTGTCAAGAAAGAGCTGAAAATCATGGAAAATGATACATGTGTAATGTGCCACTGGAACCAGGAAACTATTAACCATGTATTCTTCTGGTACATGCATGCTTTGGACATTTGGAGGGGATCATCCCTTCCTTTACCACAACAGGGGTTCTCAAATATCTCTATAACTGCAAATTTCTCCTACCTCCTCAATACCTGCCAACAATCGCAACTAAACACTGAGCTGAAACAAATGTTCCCTTGGGTGCTATGGACAGTCTCGAAGGCTATGAACAGTCACACTATCCAAAGTGAGGCGATTAACACCAGACTAATTGATGCAAACCTACGGTATGAGGTAAACACACGTTAGAAAATTAATGTCCAGCCAACCTACGATAAGTGATGGCGCCTCCCCAATATTCGCTCTACACTCGAAGGTAATATGGAAAAGGAATGCTACTCTGGATGGTGAAGCTTGGCTTCTTAAGAATGAACAAGAGGACAACTACATACACGCCATGCACTCTTTGTCAAGCTCGGCCACTAGGTTAGGCTCGACATTTATGAGCCTTTATTTGGACCTAAGTAGTCTACTAGATCTTAGGATTTTCGAGGTCAGGATTTTCTTAAGAACAATACTCTCCTCAAGGCACTGACTTCTCCAGAGCTTTGGCCGAGACTAAAACCATGGACATCCATTATCATGCCATTAATGCAACGGTTCAACTCATTAAGGCTGCACATCACCATGCAAGAAGCTAAGGTCATTTGTGGTTAGGGTTAAGGTCAACAAACATTGATCAGGATCTCGAATCTGTTCCAAAAAAAGCTCATGTGGTTAACTATCTCGCCCAAGCAGCAAAGAAAAACAACCACTCTGAAGCTCCGGAATCCTCTGGAATGGATCTAAAAGCATCTAACTCTTTTCCATCGCCACCCTGATATCTCTATAGGGATGGGCTTTCTTCTTACTAGTGCACTTTTTGGGCTTATCTTTCTTGGGTCCTCGTTGTCGTCTTTTAGGGTCATCTAGTGGGCATTGTTCCTTTTGTCTTTGGTTCTTGTTGTTATCTTTTCGTTTATGGGCCTTGTTCCTTTTGTCTTTGGTTCTTGTTGTTATCTTTTCGTTTATGGGTCTTGTTATATTCTTATTGCTTTTGGGTCCTGTCTTTTGTGTTTTGTTTTCGTTGGGTCAGTCGGTTGTAAGCCCTAGTTCCATCTTTTGTCTTAATTTGCGTTTAAAAAAAATTATAATTAGTCAATAAGAATTCTTTTTTGTTTTTTTAAGATTCCAACACAAAAAAGATCTCACAAAAAATTTGTGGGCTAAGGGTTTAATATAAGGAATTGTTTATCATCTCTTGGTTTTTTATGTTGTTCCTTGAAATGCATCATTATTTGCTAGAATTTCACTCACATTTAGCATCATTTTTACAATTTATGAGTCAAACATTCTCATTTGAGCATATGAAGTTTCATACATTGCATATTAGAGTTTTAGGAGCACGCATATGCATATTTTTTTCTTCTTTTGAGCTTTTTTAAGGTGGATTGGAACCAACTTTTGGAGATTGAGAAGCTAAGGATCGGATTATTGAAGTAAAGAAGCATCAAAGAGAGGAGGGAAGCCTTCAAGAACCAATCTTAACCATGTCGAAATTTAAGGTCAAAAAATTTGTAAATGGAAATTTTGACCTCTTGTTCATGAAGAAGACAAGATTCCGTTTTTAAAAGACTTTGATTCTAATTTTTAGCATTTATCATATTATGTAAGAAATTTTTAGAGAGAGTTTGAAGGAGAATACTAGAGACCCTTGTTGGATAATTATTTCTTGATCATTCTGTTATATTTATATAATCTCTTTTTCATTTCTCTTATCTCTTTCATTATGTTTATCTTTTCATCTTTCGTTTTGAGTTTCTTTGTTGTTATGAGAGAGTAGTCTTTTGATGGGTTGATGGTTAGGTAGATTTACGGCTAGATGATTAACTTTTGATGCTTAGGTTGTTAGATTTCTTCATTTTAGATTTTCTTAATGCTTGAATTAACCTTTCCATTTGAATTTAGATGATAGGAGTTTTGTTGCCCGAGAGGTATTCGATCTTCAACATTCTGGTTGATCTCACGGACAAACAATATTTCTTTAAGGTATACGAGATCGATCGGTTATGAGGTGGGATCGATCAATCTTAGGAGTTTGGTTGATCCAATGAAGTAAAAATCTTTCTTGGATATTGGATCAGTCGGTCAATATGTGGACTGATCGGCCTGAGCTCGTAAAACCAATCTTCATGCTCTTTGTGTGAATCCGTGTTTTGAGTGTCCAATTCCAATTCTATCTTGTTCCAACATGAAAAACAGTAAAAGGACTATAAAAGATTCAAAAAACCATAGAAAACAAGAGTTAAACACGTAAAAAAACGCAATACACCACGACAAATATGAATCCAATAGTTCAAACTGCACGAAATCACGAGAAAGAAACCCATATTTGGATGTGTGGCCATGGACAAACTAAATGTTAGACTAAGATATGAGAGAATAGGAAATATCTTTCGGAAATAGCGAAGCCAAATTACATCCGACCGATTGACACCTTGCTAAAGCCCAAAAAGACTAGCCTTCGAACGTAGCATGACTTTGAATGAAGAGCGCAGTAATCCTTTAAATATAGAAACCGAACCTAAAATAGTACAATCACTAGTCAAATCCGAAAAGAAAAACTAAACGATCAACTAAACTAAAGCTAGAGAGAGAATAGATGAAACTAGATTTTTTTTAAAAAACTGTTAAGACCTTACGAATTATCACACATATATAGAACTAGTTTTTGTTAGAGGACGATATGTGATAGACTATGTAATTCGAAATCTACATATAGGATATAATACATTACATGAAAAAGTTATTATTGAAAAGTTGTATCTAAATCTTGTCGTTTGACTTTACCAAGAGTACAATCATATATTAATTAGCTTTTTAATTTACGTGAATATAAAAGCTTAAGGAATAGTTAATTAGTGGTAACTAGATATATAAATATTTTGGTGATCCTAAAGAGATATTATATATAAAATCTAGATATAGAAAGTTTTGTTAAGGATGCACATAAATCTCACTAGTAAAAAAATAGAATATAGCCACGTTTTTATTCATGACTAAGCGTAAAATTTTGTGGCTATATAACTAAATACACATGTTTAGTCACGGAAAAAAATCGTGTCTATAGGATCGTGACTAAAATTTACCGTGACTATTTGTGGTTACATAGTCACAGTTTATTCACTAAAACTCTGTGACTACTGTAACCACGAAATAGTAACGTAAAAACACAATGGCTATTTAGTTACAGATTTATTGTGACAATAACGTGGCTACATAGACACGAAATTTTAGTGACTGAAACATGGCTAGTAATTTTGTCACGTTTTCGTAGTGGCTTGGCCGTGTCAATTAAGCTACGGTTTTTGTCACTCAATTCTAGTGTATAAGTCGTATTTAATATTTAGACACGGAAATGCCACCTAGTTTCCCGTGGCATAATGCAAATGAAAAGAAAAAAAAATTCCGAATCGTACAAATTGAATCGATATTATAAAAAGATTACCAAAAGAGTATATAATACATTACCAAAACATTACATATTGTTTAAATAGATTAAGAGTTAATTAGAAGTATACATTGCATAAACAATTGTTAATTGAAGTCATAAAAGTGAAGCACACCACCTATCTAGATCAGATTGGTGTTCTTGACCTTCTTGATCTTGTAGAGCAGAGGTTGTTGATGGCAGAAGGGGAGATGGAGTTGTTGCTGTGTCAGGAACAGCATTTGCTGAGACAATAGTATTTGTGAGAGGAAGACGATGAGAAGTCTGTTGGAGTGTTTGGAGGATCATGTTTAAGGCAACTCTTGTTGCTGACATCTCATCTTTCACTATGGACATGTAAGCCTTAAATTCAATCTTCAATGCTACCATATCTTCTTTGATGGTCATCATATCTGTCTTGAGGGTCTCTACATTGTTGCTGACAGATTCAAAGTGAGTCTCCAACGAGGATAATCGCATGTCCATGTCAAGGCTCCGTCTAAGAGAAGCCGGTATAGACTCTTTTGGCTGTAATTATCTGAACTGAACACTGCTTATTCCATATATCCTCCTTCTAGAAGATTGACCGCGCTGCCTAAAAAGAAAACCAAAAACCAAAACAAAAATAAATTAATGTAATGTTCATAACAATAACAGAAGAAACAAATTATCGTAAGCTTCATTTCAGCACACATATATTGACTACAAATGGACTTTTACTAATCTAACACACAGGCTTGCAATTACTAACTCATTCAGATGTTTTAGTACAATAGAAAAGTACCTTAATATATTCTTAGTTTAGTAAGTTACGAGTAGTATCGGTTGAGGCTGTTTGACTAGTACCATTTGGAGATTCATCTTCAGCTGTCAATTGTGTAACAGCTTCCTCAACTTCAAGTACAATTGACTGAGCTCTGGCATCAACAAATGTTCCATCTTTTCGCATATGTGTTTTCCGTACCAGCTCTGTGTAAGTTGGTGGTTCATTAAAACCAGACTTAACCATCTGTCAAGACAAAAAATAATCAAAAAGATATGACAAATTGTATAAACTAGTTACAGAAAAGAACAAGAAAGTTTACCATATCATATTCAATCTTCAAAAAATTCCGAGGACCTGCACAATGTTTCGGATCCCTTTGCCATCAGGGTCAGATATACGACTTTCAGCAGCTGACCTGCTCCTTTTAAGAGCCGATTCAGTTGCCCAAGTCTCCAAAAGCTACGTCCAATCATCATCATTTATGAACGATGGTTTCTTGTTTTCCCTCTTCCTCTTGCTAATTTATGACAGATTGTCTCTTGGGTATGTTTTTTCCATAGGTTATAGACCAAATCATCAAACTTTGAGTTCCAGTAGTAGTTTTGCTACAAATTGGAAAACATTAGTAATTTTCAATGACAAAGTGGAAGACATGAAATAAGGAGGCTGAACACTTACCACAAAAGTTTACCACCATTTATCCTTCCTCTTTTGAGGAACAAATTTCCAACTCACTACAAGAATGCAATGCGCAATCTGACGGTAGTATCCGTCAATACCGGTCAGAAAAAGGGCATTTCCGACCGTTATTGACAGAAAATGAGTTGTTGGTTTGAGATGGTCGAAATCAAATTTTTGTCAGTAATGGTCAGTAATTTCTGACAATAAAAAACGCGTCAGTAAGGGTCGGTTCACGGTGGTCGGATATGGTTGGAAAGACCCATCGAAAAGAGTCGGAAAAACCCATCAGAGGACTGTCGGAAAACACCGTAGAAAATAGAAGGAAAGTCCCGTCAGTAGCCGTAAGAGGGAACCGACCACTTCCGACCGCAAAACCTAGCCGTCGACTACGGTTGGAAACCAGGGTTGTCGGTAGTGGTCAAAAATTACCAGCCACTACTGACCACTTTCGAAAGTTATATTTTTTCCCGCATGTTGTATGTAACGTTTAAATATAAAAATTATAAATTTTTAAATATAAAAATTTTAAATTTATAAAAAATAATATTTGAAAAATATATACAAATCCGAAATTGTTAGTACGAAATATGTACAAGATTGTTTTCATAAAGTAAGACTAGTTCCCGGGAAGAGAACCTGTAAGAGAATTCCCAGAACCGTTCTGGATTGCAATATATCGGAACCTCGCCTTTGCTGCCTTTCCAGAACTTCTTTCACTCGTGGATGTTGTTCTTGTACGAGGTGCTGTTTTGCTTGTCAAACTCCTCTCGGACCCGGGGAGTCAACGTGACGTCCCAATTATAGTATTGCTACAAAAAACAATAATATGAATAATTAAAAAGAATTAATTTTATTAAAAAATTTAAATGCAAGAGAAGGTCAAAAACACATTACCATTTACTGTTTGAACCAGCTCTCCTTCAAGGTTTGCAGGAAATCGTTATATCTAGGATACGCAAAGGGAAGCTGATGATGTTTCATCCGCAAAATCGATTTTCTAATCCCCTTGTCGTACCGAAACCTACAAAAATTATAAAATATTTGATTAATGTAAAAATAAATGAAATTAATTATAAGTTTTAATTACAAACTTACCAAGGACCTCCGTCGATTGGATCGAGTCTGATCGGAGTCAAAGCCGTGGGCAGACTATCTGAGGCGTTGGCAACCATTGTAGCTAGACCTGTAGAAGACGATACAAATAACAAAGCAGCAGAAAATAGTAGTGTTTTGCAAATTTTTATTAAAAAGCAGTGTGTTTATTTTCTGACAAAAATAGTAAAAGTAGAGTAAACTTCCCAAAAATTACGATTGACTTATAAAAAAATTACGATTGATTTATTAAAAAATTATGATGATGATTGATTTCTAAAAAATACGATTGATTTATTAAAAAATTATGATGATGATTGATTTCTAAAAAAATTACGATTGATTATAAAAGAAATTATGATTTTTTATAAAAAAAATTATGATTGATTAATAAAAAAAATTACAATTGATTTTTATAAAAAATTACGATTGATTTATAAAAAATTACGATTGATTTATTAAAAAATTATGATTACTATATAAAAACAATGATGATTGATTTCTAAAAAAGTTACGATTGATTATAAAAAAATTAAGATTGTTTAATAAAAAAATTATGATTGATTTATAAAAAATTACGATTGATTTTTTTTTAATAAATTATGATTGATTTATAAAAAAATTACGATTGATTTAAAAAAAAATTATGATTGATTTATTAAATAATTATGATTACTATATAAAAAAATGACGATTGATTTATTAAAAAATTACGATTAATTATAAAAAATCCGCAAAAAAGCCGCCAAAAATCCTCAAAAACACCGCAACAAGAATCCATAAAATCCGCACCAACACCTCAACATCGGAAAACATAATCAAAGTGATAGGAAAGAAAAAAAAAATTCCTAAGTTCTAATATCACCAAGAACATCAACATAACTCAACACCATAATTCTCAAAATCAACGAACTCCACAATCATGACAATCTAACAAGTCTATTTTCAGAATTAAGACATAATCTACATGAGATTGAGAGTGAAAAATGAAATACATTCTTCAATAGAGACAAAACTTACATGGAAATTGAAATTGAAATTGAAATTGAGAGGGAGAGAATGCAAAACTTACATAGGAAAAGAGTGGGGTGGGGATGAGGGAGAAACACCGGCCAGCGGGGATTTACACCGTCGAAGTCGCCGGTCTGTGCAGGAGAAGAGGAGAAAATTTCGGGGAGAAGACGAAGTGAAGAAGACGTTGAATGGCGGTCTTAAAACCCAGACCGCTCGGTACCGGTCGGTTATGGTCGGATAATAAAAAAGTCTGACAAGTGTCCTAAGCGTGTCCATAACGCTTCCCAATTGCCTGAACCGTTCCCGCTCTAGTTTCCCTCCTAAACTGGTCAATAGTGGTCGGGTTTTTCCCACCACTTCCGACCACTTTTTTTTTTAAAAAAAAAATTC
>JAKUCM010006433.1:0-27239 GCA_023374145.1 Lepidium sativum
TCTCCAATTCTTCGTAAGCCTAACTATCGCTTTAAAAAAATCTCTCAACAAAATTGAACCATTTCGTTCATCTCTTCTCTCAATAAAGTGTATAATTTCTCGTTCTATTTGTTTTATCGATGGAGTCAATGGAGGTTGTCGAGTACATCGATGTGCCTGTTTTTGCAGATCCACCTGAAGGAGAAGCAGATCCACCAGATAGAGAAGAAGAAGAAGAAGCCATGCGAGATGATATACGAGAAAGAAATTATTTCAAAATCATTTAAATGCTTTTTGGGTTTCTCGACGAGGCTCTTATGAACGAAAATGTCATACATGACAGTGAGAGCTAAGAAGAAGAAGAAGAAATTCACTGATCTCCATAACTGAATATGCGAAGAGGCGACGACAACTTGTACAAGAAACATAGATTCTTCAATGGCTTAGCATTTAAGGAGACGGTACTTGATCACACTCTCAAGTCAGGGCGTAATATCAAGCAGTGGAGGTTTGATCAGAAAAAGCCATCTTTTAAGTGTATGGGATCTCGATGTAATTGGGGTGTGTATTGCTCCATTAGGGACGAATCTGAAAGCTGAGTAGTTAGGACAATTGCTGATAAGCATAGCTAAAACCGTATTGGTCAATGTTCGATGCTCAAAGTTCCTGTTTTAACCACTTTGTTTTTATATACAATAAAGAGGAATTATATTATTTCTTGCGTGCGAAAATAAATGAATTGGTTTTTAAAAAATGGGGAATCAAGGTATCTAGGCCTCAGTGTCAAGCAGGTAGAAATAAAGTTTTGTTGTGGATTGAGAGAGAGTACGATAAACTGTTTGAGCGTTTACGTGATTACAGAGGAGAGATTTTGAACTCTAATCCTAATTCATCTCTTGCTATTGAGATCATAAATAACAAAGGTTTGGATGTCTTCAATAAGTTTTCATTTCTCTTGATGTTTTAAGAAACACATGGAAAGAGACATGTAAGCCTCTTATAGGTGTTGATGCTTGCTTCATTAGGTCTAAGATGAAACGGCAGTTACTAGTTACTATAAGTAGAGATGGTAACCGTTCTATATAACTTGTGGCATGGGCGATTATACAAAAAGAGAACACAAGCAACATGTTCTCGTTTTTGGAAAAAATGAGAAACGATTTGGTCTTAGGTGATGGTGATGGATACATAATAGTAGGGGTTGATTAGAGCATTGAAAATGGCAATGCCAAACATAGAGCATAACCCATGCGTGAGATACATTTATGCTAATCTGAAAAATAAAGGTCATGGGAAGAAAACTCAGACGAAGCCGTTCATCTGGAATCTGGCATGGAGTTATAATGAGGTTGAATATGAGGAGAATATAAGGCATCTGGAGGTGTATGACTTGGATGTCTATGCAGATGTGTTAGCTGACAATTCAAGGTCTTGGTGTCGATGTTTCTACAAACTTGGACTTCACTGAGATGATTGGAGAACAATTCAGTTGAATCATTAATCAACACAGTCGTGAAGGCTAAGGAAAGACCTATAATTCCTATGCTGGAGATTATACTTAGACAAGCAATGATGCGGATCGAGAAGAGGATTGTGATAATTTGGCACATACTGGTAAGTGCACTTTATATATCGAGGATGTGCTAGCAAGAACTCATGATTTGGCTGCATATTGTAGAGTGTACATGAGCTCCAATCATATGTTCTAGGTTGTGTGAGCTGGTTGTTCTTAAAGAGTAAACCTCGATGGTAAAGCATGTTCTTGCAGGAAATGAGACATCATTGGAGTACCTTGCGAGCATGCGTATGCAGTTATCATGAGCCGGAAATTTTTGGATAAAGGTAAGAAACCAGGCCAATTAGATTGAACTAAGAGTTTCAAAGGAGCTCTCATGGCTGGTAAAAATTCGTTAGGAGTAGCGTCTAAGGTAGGAAGGCATATGGGAAAGGCAGCTGGTGATAAGAGAGGCCGAGTGGCCTCTGTCCCAGGAAACGACTTAGTTACAAATATAATGGATCATGTAAGTGGGGAAAACAAAGTGGAGTTGTCTTCCAAGAAGGTGAGGCAACCATTATTTCAGGAGAATGCCATCAACCAGGAGTTGGAACCGATTGGTAGCTCTCAGAAAGTCGCTGTGCTGGAATCGGATGGTCTGGAACAGAGCAGTTCCGATGTTCTGATCTCTGTTGAGGCTCAAAATGATGATGTCGATGTGGATCTGATGGATTCAGATGCATTGGAGAATAACATATTAGAGGAACTAGCTTTGGAGGTTGTACTAAGTAGCCAACAAGAGTTATCGGTGGAAGAGGAAGCTGTTGTACATGAAAATATAGCTTATAAACTACAAAAGTGTAAGACAGCACGCTCAGCTAAGCCACCATCTGGTGTGGTGAAACCTGGCTCTAGACATTCAACTCCATTACGTGGAGTGTCTACGAAGAAACGGGCCCTAGTTAATGCGGTTTCGCCTTGGGTGACGCCAAGGATAGCAAAGCCAAGAGATGGAAAAAATAAGGAACAGGAGAAAAGCTCTATGAAGTTTTAAATTTATGCAGTTTACATTTATTTGTTGGAATTGTCAGAAAATAGGCAATAAACTTTCAATAAATTACCTTCGAGACATTTGGAAGTCTTGTAGACCAGAATTTCTTTTTTTATCTGAAACAAAAAATAAATTTCAGTTATTGGAGCAAATTCAATTGCATTTGGGATACAATTATCTAACGACAGTAGAACCAATTGGTTTAAGTAGAAGCTTAGCATTATTTTACAAGGATAATTTTAATGTTCAAATTAATTATAAAGACAAGAATATGATTGACATTTCATTAGACATTACTAATGTAAGGTCACATATAACTTTTATATACGGTGAACCTATGTGAGGAAATAGACCTCATGTCTGGGAACGACTAACCCGGATGGATACATCGAGATTAGGGCCATGGATTATTAGTGGTGGGTTCCATGGAGTACGAATTCCTTCTTACCTTTTAATCAAATGTTGAGAGATTGTGGGATGATGGAGTTTCCGAAGATAGGAAATTTCTGGTCCTTTTGGGGGATACGTAGTAATGGTGTTGTTTGGTGCATTCTGGATAAAGTCTATGGTAATGATGATTGGCATAAAAAATTCTTGATGGGGGAAATTCATTATTTGGAAATGATAGGTTCCGATCACAGACCAATATTTGGTAGATTTAAGGAACATGATAATAGAGTACGACGTTCACGTTTTTATTTTGATAAACGTTGGTTACAGAAAACTGGGTTTTGTGATATAGTGGTACGCAGCTGGTCTAGTCCAGGCGGTTGTTCATCTCGCGATGAGGCTTTCTCGACTAAAATTAAAAACTGTCGCCGAGAAATTTCACACTGGAGATGGGAAAATGTTCCGTCAGGGCAACAAAAAATAATTGACTTACGAAGATTGGTAGATGGTTATATTGTCGGTTCGATAGTGGACTATGTCAGGTTTGTCAATGCTAACAATAAATTGAAAGAGGTGTACCTTGAGGAGGAGATTTATTGGAAGCAGAAAAGCAAAAATCAATGGTTAAAAGAAGGTGATGAGAATACAAAAAATTTTCATGCCAAAGTTAAACAACGACGAGCACAAAATAGAATAATGGGGTTAGTTGATGGTACTCGGATCCTAGGTAATTAAAAACTCAAAAATAGTACACACGGCAACGACATACTTCACACAGCTCTTTTCGAGTAATGGGTTAATGGAGGTTCAAGTTATGGAAATTGAACCTATAATTACAAATTTTGATAATCAATTATTGATGAGACCATTAAATGAACTAGAAGTCAAAAATGCTCTATTTTTGATGAATCCAGATAAGACCCCGGGTTCGGATGGTATGACTGCCCTGTTTTATCAATATTCATGGGAATTGTGAAGACGGATTTAGTAACTTTGGTAAATAATTTTTTAGCGAGGGGGGAGTTTGATAAATGTTTAAATAAGAAAAATATATGTCTTATTCCAAATATACCTAGACCTACTAATATGACGGAGTTTCGTCCAATTAGTTTATGCAATATTAGTTATAAGATTATTTCCAAGATTTAATGTCTCTGTTTGAAACGAGTTCTTCTAAAGTTAGTTTCGGAAACGCAATCGGCTTTTGTGGTTGGCCGTCTAATCTCGGATAATATTTTGATTGCTCAGGAAATGGTCCACGCTTTGCGAACAAATAGTTCGGTGCGGGGTAGTTTCATGGCAATAAAGACAGACATGAGTAAGGCTTATGATAGGGTGGAATGAAATTTTGTTCAGGCTCTATTATCTAGATTAGGATTTTGTGAAAAATGGATATGGTGTATTATGTGGTGCATTACTAGTGTGGAGTATTCAGTACTGATTAATGGGGTTCCGGAGGGCAGAGTCATGCCTCACCGGGGCTTACGTCAGGGGGACCCTCTGTCACTATACTTATTCATTTTGAGCACTGAGGTACTTATCACTAAAATTAATAAGGCTATAGTTCAAAATCTTATTATTGGAATCAGGATTGCACGGACAAGTCCGACAATCTCACATTTGTTATTTGTAGACGACATAGTGTTCTTCTGTAAGGCAACCCCGTGGGAGGCTAGACAGATACTTACAATTCTTAAAGAGTATGAACAAGTTTCGGGGCAGAAGATAAATTTTGACAAGTCTTCAATTCAATTTGGTAGAAGAGTAGGACAAGACGATATATACATTATCAGGAATATCGTGGGTATTCGGAATGTGGGAGGTCTAGGGTTGTACTTGGGTTTACCAGAGTGCATTAGTGGTTCTAAAACAAAGGTCTTTGCGTACATGGCTGAGACATTGGAAAATCGGGTAGCCAACTGGACGACCGAGTTTCTATCTAGAGCTGGGAAGGAGATTTTAATCAAATCAATCCTAACAACGCTGTCAACCTATGCGATGACATGTTATAGGTTGCCTAAAGTGGTATTGCGAAGAGTTCAATCCGCTGTGGCCAGGTTTTGGTGGGAGAATTCTGGTACATCTGGAGGAACTCATTGGAAAAAATGGGAAAATTTATGCCAACCTAAGTCTAAAGGAGGATTGGGCTTCCGGCTGCTAGAGGATTTCAATATAATGTTATTGGCTAAACAGTTGTGACGACTATTATAATTCCCTGATTCACTTTTAGCTAAAGTGTTGAGAGGGAAATATTATAGGGATTAGAGTTTGTTAGATGCACAACCACTAGCAGGATCATCCTATGGGTGACGTAGCCTTATTTCTAGCAAAGAGTTACTTAGTTCCAGACTAATTAGGAAAATAGGTGATGGTAGCCAGATTAGAGTGTGGAAGGATCCTTGGATCCCGGATGCCTATCCACGACCAGCATTCTGGTCAGATTTATGTGTTCCCAGATTTGACATTTGATTAATTCATTAATCATAGTACTGGGAAATGGCGGGAACAGCTGGTTCAACAATATTTTGAGCCTCAAGACGTCCAATTAATTATGGCAATTTGTATTTCGAAGGGCCCATGTATAGATAAGTAGAGTTGGCACTTTACAAAATCTGGGAGATATTTAGTTAAGTCGGGTTATTCCCTATTGGATGTGAGAAGTGGAGAAGCTCAGCTTCAATTTGGACCCTACTTTGATATTTTCTTTCAAAGAACTTGGAAGTTAAATTGTCTAAATAAAATAAAGCATTTTATTTGGCAGAGTTTGTCAGGGTGTTTAGCGGTGTTTCAGAATTTGACCAGAAGGGGTCTTGGTGGGGATTCTCGGTGTTCGCGGTGTGTAGTAGAGTCCAAAAAAATAGCCCATATACTGTTTGATTGTCTCCCAGCCCTTCAGGTTTGGGCTTTATCTCCTATACCATCAGGTCTGGGAGTGTTCTCGGGTGGGTTAATCTGGGCTAAACTCGACTATTTGTGGTCGCGACTTCCTGACTGGTGGGAGTGTGGAATGTTTCCTTGGATCATATGGCATATTTGGAAGTCTATAAATGGTTCTGTTTTTCGAATATTGATATAGATCCCAGAAAGGTGTTGCAAAGAGCATTTTCTGACTATAAAGATTGGGCTCTTGCTCGTAATGGGTCTATGGTTCCGTTAAACGTTAGTAGGTCTAAGGTCGATTCATCTAAGTCGGCAATGATTTTCTCTACCACAGCCAATCAGTCGTTCACAGGGTATAAATGTTTTGTGGACGCTTCCTGAAAAGACACCGATCAGTACTCTCGATTCGGGTGGATTTTTTTTCCAGATTCATTGGATGGATTATTATCGGGAACAGAGCAGGGTTACCGTTATCTTACGGTACTGAGGTGGAAGCAGTCATTCGGGATCTGGGGGCACTAGTTGAGCGTCAAATTATGGAGATGGAGGTGTCTACGAACTGTAAGACGGTGTGTCACATTTTCAATCAACCCGAGGAGTGACCAGCGTTTGAGATATAGTCCCGGTTCGGGAAGGTAAATGGGTCACAACTCTGACACTTTTTAGTCTGTTTTCTACTTTTTATTTTATTTCATTGTCGTTGACAAAAAAATACAAATAAATTAGGAAACTGTAAAAACTATAAATAAATTTCAGTAAAGCTTAGTGCTGTTCTTCACTATTGGCTTGTTTCGATTGATGGCTACATCGAAGTCCATAAGCAGCAACGATAATCATCTGATTTCTCTGATTGTATCTTCCACCAGAAAATTCCATCTTCGACAGATTCACGCCGTCTTACTTCGCACTTCCTTAATCAGAAACTCTGACGTTTTTCATCACTTCCTCTCTGGTCTCGCTCTTTCTCTCATTCCTCGAGACATTGATTACTCGCGCCGAGTTTTCTCCCAGAGGATTAACCCAACTGTATCTCAATGCAATACAATGATCAGAGCTTTCTCCTTCAGCGAAACTCCCGTCGAAGGGTTTCGCTTGTTCCGAGCTCTCAGACGAAATAGCATTCTTTCTGCTCATCCACTTTCGTCTTCTTTTGCCCTCAAGTGTTGCATCAAATCAGGTGACTTACGCAGTGGTTCTCAGATTCACGGAAAGATTTTCAGCGATGGGTTTCTCTCGGATAGTCTTCTCTTGACAACTCTGATGGATTTCTACTCCACCTGTCAAGACAGTACTTACGCCTGTAAAGTGTTCGATGAAATTTCCCATAGAGATACCGTTTCTTGGAACGTGCTGATGTCGTGTTTTCTGCGGAACAAACGTACGCGAGATGTTCTGGGTTTGTTTGATAAGATGAAGGGCGAGGTCGATGGCTCTGTAAAACCAGACGGGGTAACATGCTTACTGGCTTTACAAGCTTGTGCCAACTTGGGTGCGTTGGATTTTGGTAGACAAGTTCATGACTTTATCAATGAAAACGGGCTCGGTGGTGCTTTGAATTTGAACAACACTCTGGTTTCCATGTACTCACGTTGCGGGTCTATGGATAAGGCTTGTGAAGTATTTAACCAAATGTGTGAACGAAACGTGGTCTCGTGGACAGCTATGATCTCGGGTTTAGCCATGAACGGATTCGGGAAAGAAGCCATCGAAGCTTTCAACGAAATGTTGAAGTTTGGAATCTCTCCACAGGAACAGACATTGACGGGATTATTGTCTGCGTGTAGCCATTCCGGCTTGGTCGATGAAGGAATGATGTTTTTCGATAGAATGAAGAGTGGTGAGTTTAAGATGAAGCCAAATGTACATCACTATGGGTGTATCGTTGATCTCTTGGGACGTGCTTGTCTACTCGATAAAGCCTACAATGTCATTATATCAATGGAGATGAAACCGGACTCAACCATTTGGCGTACGCTGCTTGGGGCTTGTAGAGTCCATGGAAATGTAGAACTTGGGGAACGAGTGATCTCTCATCTTATCGAGCTCAAAGCCGAAGAAGCTGGAGATTACGTTCTATTACTCAACACATACTCTTCGGTTGGGAAATGGAAGAAAGTGACTGAATTGCGTTCACTCATAAAGGAGAAAAGAATCCAGACCAAACCTGGATGCAGTGCAATCGAGTTACAAGGAACCATTCATGAGTTTATAGTCGACGATGTTAAGCATCCACGAAAGGAAGAAATCTATAAAATGCTGAAGGAAATCAATCAGCAGCTAAAGATTGCAGGTTATGTGGCAGAAGTCACATCGGAACTGCACAATCTCGATTCTGAAGAAGCAAAGGAGTATGCGTTGACATACCATAGCGAGAAGCTAGCTATTGCCTTTGGCATTCTGGTGACTCCACCAGGAACAACCATTAGGGTGACCAAAAATCTAAGAACTTGTATTGATTGCCACAATTTTGCCAAGTTTGTATCTCATGTTTATGATCGTGTCGTGATCATTAGAGATCGTTCTCGATTTCATCATTTTAAGGACGGCTCTTGCTCTTGTAAAGACTTTTGGTGATGACTCGCCTAAAGTTGTATACCCCACACATTTTGTTACTCATATTAACAAAAAACATCATTTCCTTCAAAAACAGTTAAAGAATCGTTCAACCTTTCATCATGATTTTTGCAGTTAACAGAACTCGAAAATCTCTGTGTTATAAAATCTGCTTCAATGCCATGTTCCAAAATCTTCAAATTGAAGCTAATACATTCTTTATTCTACAAGACGAAAATGTCTCGCCGATGCAAGAAATAGGAAAGAAGGAAGCAAAACTCGAATTGATCAGAAGAAAAATGTTATCAGCTTCTCTGAAGAATGATTTTTTGAGTGAGATCACGATCTAGTTAGCTGCTGCAGGTTTGTTTGCGAATGTGATACCCTTCTCAATGCTGGATTTTAGTTCTGTCTTGAGAGCTTCCAGTGCTTTCTGCTCGTACTCAGTCAATCCCTGAAGGTCTGACTCAATCACAGCTTCAACTCCGTTCTTTCCAAGCTTGATCCGTGATGCAAAGAACGGGAGATCAGTCAACTTTGAGTCCACAAACGAGCACTCATAGACATCTCCGTCTCCATCAAGAGCACGAAGAGATGACTCAACAAATCTTGCTGCTGCATATGCCATTGACAAAGTAGCTGAACCTGCACCAGCCTTGGCATCCACAACCTCAGTTCCGGCGTTCTGAATCCTAACAGTCAGTTGTTCGATTTCTTCATCAGTAAAGTTGACAGAGGGTTTGGTTTTCGAGAGAATAGGTAGAATGGTGATTCCCGCATGTCCACCAATAACCGGAACATCAACATCGATGAGCTTAAGATTCTTTTTCTGAGAAACAAAAGTGTTAGCCCTCACAACATCCAACGTAGTGACACCAAAAAGCTTCTTGGGGTCGTAGACACCTTTCAGTGACGAGTTTTTGAACAGAGGTCGTAACACGCTATAGAATATGAAGCATCTAGCTCATTTCAGCCTCTCTTATATTTTAATCAACCACAATGTTATATATAAATCGAACTGAACCTGTCATTTCCCCAAATTAAGCTGCTAAATAAAACTCATGGCATCTGGTCATTCTCCTTCGAGTGGTCACAAAAACGCTGCGTTTTGGCGAACCCTTATTTGGTTCTATTGTGTGTATGCACTTGTGTACACGGTAGACTCAACACCACCCGAAGATCCAGTCAAATGTGTGTCGGGAAACACGGACTGTACAGTCACCAACGCACACGGAATCTACCCAGACCGGTCCATATGTCGAGCCGCCAACGTGGCATACCCAACAAATGAAGCCGAGCTTGTCTCTATCGTGGCTGCAGCCACTAAAGCTGGACGGAAAATGCGTGTAGCCACTCGATATTCGCATAGTATCCCTAAGCTGGCGTGCACGGACGGGGGCGACGGATTGGTCATAAGCACAAAGTTTCTGAACCACATAGTTAAAGCCGATGCAAAGACCATGACTTTGACGGTCGAGACCGGTGTAACGCTTAGGGAGTTAATCAATGAAGCGGCTAAAGTTGGATTGGCTTTGCCTTATGCACCTTATTGGTGGGGACTAACTGTTGGTGGTATGATGGGGACTGGTGCTCATGGAAGCTCATTGTGGGGTAAAGGAAGTGCGGTCCATGATTATGTGACAGAGATCAGGATAGTTAGTCCTGGCTCGGTCAATGAGGACTTTGCTAAGGTTCGAGTTTTGACCGAAACTAAAACTCCAAACGATTTTAACGCAGTTAAAGTTTCTCTTGGTGTTCTTGGCGTTATCTCTCAGGTTAGGTAATCAAATTTACCATTTTCGGTTTTACTACAAAAGAGATACATCTATATAAATATATATAACGGATGTTTCTTTTTAATAGGTGACTTTTGAATTACAACCAATGTTCAAAAGATCGTTAAAGTATGTTATTAAAAACGATACGGATTTGGATGATCAAACTGTAACATTCGGTAATAAGCATGAGTTTGCGGATTTAGTATGGTTACCGAGCCAAGGCAAAGTTGTGTATCGAATGGACGATCGAGTTCCGGTCAACACGTCCGGGAATGGTTTGTACGATTACTTGCCGTTCCGTTCGCAACTCTCTGTAGCATTAGCCATCACAAGATTATCAGGTTCCTAGCTAGCTACCTATCAATGTAGAAACTTATCTCTTCAGTCGCTATCATGGATATATAACAAAACTGGTTGCTGAATAATAGTGAAAGCAATGGTTTACCTAACTAATTCAATAATTTTCTAGAAATATCAACTCGCTATTATAATTTTATTTTCTAATATATACTTTTTTTTTGTTTTTATATTATTATATAAACTTTAGAGGAGACGCAAGAGACACTTAAGGATGCGAATGGGAAGTGTGTAGCAGCCACATTAATTTCATCGACTCTGATTTCTACTGCATTCGGTTTGACAAACAATGGTAATTTATTTAAACTGTAACTAATATACAAAATTTTCATAATCTTTTTATAAATCAGTAACCAAATTCATATTTTATTAATTAATTTGTTTTACCAACTTTTTCTTTATAACGATGATGATAGTCAAACCTTTCAATATCTTACTAATCGAAAACTCTCGTAATGGCATGCAGTTTTTAAGCAATTACATAAAATAGTAAACTAGATACGTAATTAAATCTATATTTTTTTCAAATAAATGAGACAGGGCTCTGAATGGTTGATATTCTAATGGCATTTTTTTAGGTATTATATTCACTGGATATCCTGTAATTGGAAGCCAAAATCGTATGATGTCATCAGGATCGTGTCTAGATAGTCCTAAAGATGGATTGATCACAGCTTGTCCATGGGACTCACGTATCAAAGGCTCATTTTTCTATCAAACAGGATTCAGTGTTGCTCTCACACAAGTTAAAAGTTTCATCAATGACATAAAGTCTCTTATCAAGATTGAATCAAAATCTCTATGTGGCATTGACCTCTACAGTGGTTTCTTAATGCGTTATGTCACATCTTCCCCTGCTTATCTTGGAAAAGATACAGAAGCTCTAGACTTTGACATAACCTATTACCGAGCTAAGGATCATTTAACACCGCGACTTTACGAAGATTTTATTGAAGAAATCGAGCAAATTGCGTTATTTAAGTATAATGCATTGCCACATTGGGGTAAGAACAGAAACGTTGCGTTTGATGGAGTGATTAAGAAGTATAAGAACGCAGACGCGTTTTTGAAAGTTAAAGAGAGTTTTGATCCGAATGGTTTGTTCTCGAGCCAATGGACCGATCAGATCTTAGGGATTAAAGGGAACACGACGATCGTTAAAGATGGATGTGCATTGGAGGGTTTGTGTATATGTTCGAAGGATGCTCATTGTGCTCCGACCAAAGGCTATTTTTGCCGACCAGGAAAAGTTTACAAAGAAGCTAGGGTTTGTACACGTGTCACTCGCTCTTTGGTCACAATGATGTTGTAATAATAAATAAATACTAATGTTTTCTTTTCCAAATAAATAATAATGTTAAGTTGTGTCATGTTTTGTCGTTTCACATTCAATTATGGGCCGAGCCATTAAGCCCATTAGCAATTGATTTGCTAATGGATCAAATCTCAGCGTCGGCCCAGGTTCTATGTAAGCTCGATCTAGTGGGCCGGTTTGTGGCCCATCTAGTCGTCTTCTTCTTTAAGAGTGAGAGAGAGAGTTTTCGAGTGATTTACAGTAGAGAGAGAGAGAGGATCGATTTCATGTTTTAAGGTGCGCTAGTGAATTCCGGAAGCTATTCCGAAGAGAGATGTACCCATCGATGGTTTAATCGACGGGGAACTCTATAAATCTGTGTCCTCACTCGTAGTGCTCTCTTACTCTTTCTTTTAAGCATTCGGACTTCAATCACTCGGTTTCCGCAAGTAATTCAAGGTCTGTCGAGCTATTGTGCACAACAAGTGGTATCAGAGCCTGCGTTCAAGAAGAATCGCATAAAGCTCGGAGCTTACAAAGAAAAGAGTACAAGAAAGGAGAATCACTTACCTTTCTCGCGGCTATTGAAGCTTCTCATCTTCTCCTTGGTCTCTTGAAGAGACTTAGAAGCCTATATGCATTGACCAGTACCTCGCAAGAAATTACAGAAAGCATTAGTGTATTGCGTGCATATCAAGAAAGCAAATAAACCAACAAACTTGTCACAAAAGTTGAAGACTTAAGCATGGAAGTCATCTCTGGTAAGTTTGAGGTGGAGAAATTCGATGGCAAAGGGGATTTCGGATTATGGAAATTCGATGGCAAAGGGGATTTCGGATTATAGAAGAGCTAGGATGCTACTATCAAGGAAAGGACTTCAACATTCAATTTTACAAAGAGAATGGTGACAAATTTCTGTCAGGAAAATACCATAATGGCTTATATTTCCTAGATGGAAGAGTCCTAAGCACAGAAGTCAATATGGTGAAGGCAACCATTGACACAACTACTAGGTGGCATCGAAGGCCACACATGGGAAAGAGATCAATGGAGACACTAGTCAGGAAAGGCTACCTAAAGAATGGAGATGTGAAAGCTATGGGGTTTTGTGAAACATGCGCATTGGGAAAGACTCACAGACTTAGTTTTCAGAAGGGAAAACATACCTCAAAATGTACTTTAGAGTACATCCATTCGGATTTATGGGGATCACAAAACACAACACCTAGCATATCAGGTTGTCAATACTTTATCAGTTTCATAGATGATTACTCAAAGAAAGTTTGGATTCAATTCCTAAAGAAAAAGAGTGATGCATTTCAAGCTTTCAAAGATTAGAAAACTCTAGTCGAAAATCAAACTGGGAAGAAGGTAAAATGCCTAAGGACAGACAATGGACTAGAATATTGCAACAAACAGTTTGATGACTTATGCAAAGAAGCTGGTATTAAAAGACATAGGACTTGTGCATATACACCACAGCAAAATGGAGTCTCAGAAAGAATGAACAGAACTATAATGGAAAAGGTGAGATGTATGCTATCAGAATCTGGTCTAAATGGTGAATTTTGGGCAGAGGCAGCAAACACAGCGGTTTATATTATAAACAGATCACCAGCAGCATCAATCAACTTTGATGTACCAGAAGAACTGTGGTCAAACTATAAACCAGAGTACAAACACCTAAGAAGTTTCGGTTGTATAGCTTATGTCCACACTACTCAAGACAAGCTAAGTCCTAGAGCTATAAAGGGAATCTTTGTCGGTTATGGAACAGAGACTAAGGGATACGAAGAGAGATGTACCCGTCGATGGTTTAATCGACGGGGAACTCTATAAATCTGTGTCCTCACTCGTAGTGCTCTCTTACTCTTTCTTTTAAACATTCGGACTTCAATCACTCGGTTTCCGCAAGTAATTCAAGATCTGTCGAGCTATTGTGCACAACAAGTTGCAATACAAATTGAAATTCTTGTATCTTATGCAATAATTTCAGTATTTATCGTTATGAAAAAATGCGAAATATACAGAGAAAATAAAATAATTTAAGAAGTCAAAGTCAAAGTTTCGTGTCTTGAAGCTCTTTAAGAAGCTTCTCGAATTCTTCTAATTCGTGTCCCCAATCGCTTTTGATTCTTAAGGGCCTCACGTTACTGTAATTAACACCGTTATCTTCAGTGGACTCGTCCGTAGAGGATGATAGCTTTATATCCGTTATCTTCTTCGTCTTCTTTTTTCCGGCGATTGATCGCTTTCTTTGAGCCGTCGCTTTCTGAATCGCCAATAGCACATCGGATCCACTAATTTCATTCGAGCCGTTGGAGCGGAGGAGAATTTTTTGGCCTAATCCCTCGACGGATTGGGCTTCGGAAATTTTCGAGTTCTTCGGGAAATTACAAAATCGACGGCGGATTCCGTCGTAGTTGCGCGGCGGAGGCTGTGGGTAACCGACGGAGAGTGTTCCGGTTCGTCCCCTGAGAAATTGAACCGGCATAACCGCCCGTTTTACAGTCCACATCGTAACTCCGATTTCTTGAGCGAATTTAAGCCGTTCCTTTGTTTGCGGTGGTGGAGAATCCAGTTCTTATAGACTAGTCAGTTGCTTATTGGACTTTTCTTTAAGGCCCATTAATGTTTTAGCTGGAGATTATCAATAGCCCAATAAAGGTTTTTTGCACACTGAGCCCATTAAGATAATTCATTTCAATACATACTACATAAGATTAAGATTAATGAAAACTACACTCTCTTATAGAAAGCTACATATATTTATTTTCTCTTATGATAATTATACGATCACCATCTCACGTCTCTATGTCACGTGAACTGGATAATTGTGAACCGAGTCATACCACGGGTTACCAACTAATGACTCGCTCGCCGGAATCGTTCTCAAAGCTTTCCACACAATGCTATTACACTTGAAACCCGACCCAAACGCCAACTGCCAAACCCGATCTCCACGTTTGACCCGGCTCTTAGCCTCCACATAAGCCAACTCGTACCACAACGACGAGCTTGAAGTGTTTCCAAACCGGTGCAAAGTCATCCGAGACGGTTCGAGATCAAACTCATTGAGTCCTAGACCTTTTTCAACAGCGTCAAGTAACGCTCTACCACCAGCGTGAATACAGAAATGCTCGAAACATAGTTTGAAATTCGGAATATATGGACTAACCTTTAACCGGAAAAGCTTACTCTTTACCATAAAGAGAGTAAACCGGAGTTTTTCATATAAAGGTAGAACAAGCGGACCAAGTGTTGTGAGATTCGTCTTTAATGTGTCACCAGCAACAATGGTTAGATCTTTTGAGAGTGAAACTCCAACAATACCCTTATCGTCTTCTCTTTGGTCCGCACAAGTGTAATGTTTATCGATAGCACCTTTGTGAGTTCTTACTAGATGAGTTAGCTCGTACTTAGACCGGACTCGGTCTTTGCTCCGGTTCGAGAGCATAATCGCAGCGCCACCGACCCGAAATAGACAGTTTGGGACTAACATTGACCGATCATTGCCTCGATACATGCTTAGAGTCATGTTCTCTGTGCTAACAATCACTGCATAGGTATTAGGGTTTGCTTTGAGTAGATTTGTAGCGAGATCGACGGAGATTGCACCGGCACTACATCCCATACCGGAGAGATTATAGGTTTTGACGTCGGTTTTGAGCTTGTATCGGTTTACAATCATGGACGAGAGAGATGGATTAGGGTTAAACAAACTGCAGTTTACAATGAAGATTCCAACTTCTCTCGGTTCGACTCCAGTTTTCTTGAATAGCGAGTTAAGAGCACCGAATATGACTAACTCAGCTTCATCTCTCGCCTCGTACATTGATGGAGTTGGTGGAGAGGTTAGCATGCAACGTGGGGAGTATGTATCTTCTCCTAAACCGGACCGGTTTAGTATCCTTGTCATGAATTGGATCGTTTCTTCGGTGTAGAGTTGAGCACCTTTGGCCATATTGAAGAACGTTTCAGATGAAATTTTGCAAGAGTCGGTAGGTTGGTGACATGAGAAATCGACGAGGTAAACCGCTTTAGACCGGGTTGTTGAGTAGACATAGAAGAAGATAGGTATGATGAGTAAACCAATCTTGACCGGAAAAGAAGAGAAGAGGTCACGGTATAAAAAAAGTAGATCAAGCTCAAAGAGAGACAGAAGGGTGACTATAAGCAAAGGAAGCTTGAAGTCTGCCATTGCAATGAACTTATGAGAACAATCGGTCATTGGGTGGGTTTACATTTATAAGCAAACTTTAAAAGCGTTTGTAGCGCGGAAAAAAAATCCACGTTTGTAAGATTACCTTTAAAACGCAAGTTGTACAAATAGGTGAACACACACCATATTGCCAAAAAAAGTTATTGTGGTAATGACGTACGTAGAAAAACACATGGTCGTATTTTGTAACATTTTAGCCATATTAATTGTTAACATACATATTACCAGTTATGTGTTATAATTATTTGGCATGGAATATGGACTACACAACTTGCAAACTTTTAATTAAATGTCATAGATTTGAATCGATCTTCTTTAGAAACTTTAAACACTTTACATGAAAGAATTGTGTTGGGATCATGTGATTGTCCTGATTCCTGAAATTGAATTATCTAGTTAAGTGATGAATCCAAAAGAGGAAACTATAAAGATAGATATTATTTATTACGAATCAGTATTTGGTTGAACATTTGTCAGTCTATTTTAAATAGTAGTTGAAGTGGCCAGTGGCTGGTCAAGTTGAAAGTGGGGCAATGAGAAACTAATATTATGACAGTGTACTCATAAGTTAGTTGGCTGGTCATTTAATTTATACAAATACGAATTCGTGTAAAAATCTCATTGTAACTTGATATAAATACAGATATTTCAATACCTTGAACTGCTTCTATTAGACAATATAATGTAAATTCGATTTTTGATATTAACAAATAGGTAGATAAATGACTAATATCTTAGGGTAAGGTACCTACGAATATATTTCCTAGATTTATTCATTGATAACCAATAAATAACCCTAATAAAGCATTCCCAACTACTAATGAGTATAAACATCGCTTGCATTTAATGGATTCATTACTTCAATGTTCAAATGACTCACTAAAATTTGATCGACCATTTTTTCTTTTTTCAATATTTAGATTATCAATGATCATTTCCTATAGCCCAAATTATCTCCCTAAAACTTTAAACAACATTGGAAGACAACACAACTTTGTGATTTGTGAGATCGAACTCAAGTAGAAAAAGATAACAATTTAATCAATTGACCAAAAATATTTCTTTTTTTTGATGGACTTCCTTTTCGTCATGACGAAAAATGCTATTAATTAAATTTCACTCCTTAGATTTTGTTTTCTGTAGAATTTTGTAATCTGGTTCAATAAAATCTAAGATTTGGTATATGAATTAAGTTTTATCGATAATTTAGGGTTTGAATAATTTTTCTCTTTTTATTTTATTTGATAGGATAAAAGAATTATACCTATTTCAAACAACTAACACCTATAATCATATTTCACAAATATATATTACATTCTCAAAAACAAAACAAACAACAACAAAAACTGAAGTAATGAAATTTTACCAAGGCAAAGAGGAGAAACGTGAACCCCAAGCATCTCGTCCTCTTCTTCCATCACCTTGATTACTTACAAAGGCTTTCTTCGTAGATTTACTTAACTGAAATAATGGATGCTTACACAACCTTTGTACTGGTCCTTTATTTTGATCATTACCAGACGAAGCATCTAAAACAGCTTCATGATCATTTCTCTTCTTTATGTTCCAAAACTCTTCTTCATTGTCAGCTTCTAGTCTACACAGAGTAGCCACTCTCAAAAACTTAGGGGTATTATTATTATTATTATTATTATTATTATTATTATTATTATTATTAGTATTATTATTATTATTATTATTATTATTATTATTAGTATTATTGGGTTTCTCTGGGTGTTGTGATTCATATTCTTCTGATGGATCAGAGATTTGTTTCTCGAGCCATCTTGCTTTCTCATCTGCGTTTTCCCTCTCTTTAAGATTCATTAAAATCAATGTCTTGAGAAAGTTCATCACTTGTACTGCGTGAATCAATGCAGTTAAAGGATCTGCCATCTACAATATCAAAAGTAAAACATTTTGTTTATCAACAAAAGAAAAAATATAAACATTTTCATGAGAATTATAGACTTATCAAGTCTTTCATTAAAGAAAATTGTTTCCACTCAAAGTGTGACTTTACTTACTATAACAGAATTTATCGATTATAAGTGCAACTTGATTAGGTACGTGTGTAACCTGTTAGGATTTAAGGTTTGGATTACAGGTCAGAGCTCATCAATTATATGTTAGATTTTAGGTAGTCACGTAATCTGTTAGGGTTTATGGTTTAAGTTATGGATCTGGTCTATGGAACTGTTGACATAAAGTAAAGCATTATGTTATTACTCACTTGGGTCATATTTGGAGCAAAGACCATAGCAACATTGCGGGCATTCATTTTGTTAAACTGTTCATGCTCCACAACATCAGCCATAAGACCAATAGCCCAATCGAGAAGAGCAGATTCAACAGGAGGAAGAAGAGTCACAAGCCTGCTACAATCTTCCTCTGTATTACACTTCATTACTTGCTCTGGTGTTAACACATCAAGCACTCCTGTTGGCAATTCTCTAAACCAAGCCTAGTCCAATCCCAATACAGAACAACAAAATATCAAATCTTTTGAACTTAAAAGATATAATAGAAACTAATTATAACAAAGCTTTCTTCTTTTTAATACCTTTATTAAACCGGCCAAGCAATGAACGTCGATTCCACGTGGTATTACACCATGGTTTAGCTGTCTTCGGACATGCTCTTCTTTGCCGTTGTCTGGATTTATTCGGAATATTCCTTCTGCCTTTAGATGACAAACAATCACACATTATATCATAACTCTTTCATCATGAAAGTACATAATCTAATAACACTTACTTTAAGACCTCCTTCTGTGTATAACCGTTTCTGCATCCTAAGAAGGATTGTTGGAACACTGTTTCCTCTCTCGTCGTAAGAACATTGCATCGACTTTGCCGATACTCCAAATACACTTACACTGAATAGACAAATACTTATCAGTTTTCCACTTAGACAAACCAATCTGATTTATTTGATCAAGCCATGTAATAATTTTGAGTTTTGTGTTAAAGAACCATCAAAATGATCACATTTTGCAAATTAGACCTTTAAATAAATCATCCGCAAATCAATACTATAAAGTCTAAAATCAGTGTGTAACTCTTCGGTACCATTCTTCATTATCAAAATTTTATTTATAAATAATAGATCAAATCAAAGCACTAGTGATGATAGAACTCGCAAATCGATCTGTTTTTACAATTTTGGAAATCCAATATACTTTACCGTAAAAATCTTTTAGTATTATGTATAAAAGTCATATTGTATTGATTTTAGACTTTATATTATTGAATTGAACATGTTTTAGCTTGTTAAATTGCAAGTCATTTGAGAGTATCTTGCAGATTTTTTTATAAATTGCAAGACTACTGACTCAATGATTTTGTATAAAAGATATATAAAAATAAAAGAATCTTGTTTTGTGACCAAAGGAGTGTCGTAATCATGCATTTAATCCAAACAACAACCATCTTAATGATTCTATCCAATATACAGTAACATGCCATATACACGTTTCCAGCTATTAAAAATATTTATTTAATTCCTCCAAATACTAACATATTTAACTTTGAACAATACTAATTAATTGGTCGTGGTAATAATTCATAAATTAATAATTAACAAACCTTGCGCTAGGAGCTCGAGGAGGAACCTCCGGTTCAAGCTCAGAAGGAAGACCAAGAAAACCATTAAACCGGTCAAAAGTCACGTGACTCACGTGCTTAACCTCCGTTGGCCAACCTATGTCCAGAGACGAAGTCACATCATCGTCGTCTCTCTCCATAGTACACACAAGTGATTTCCTTAGAACCGCTGCAAGAAGGTCTAGGATCGTTAACTGACCCGACCCGGACCCGGATCTTGACCCGTGTGAGCTTAACGGCGTTGAAGCATCGTAGTAGCTATGTTCTTCTTCTTCGTACTCGTCTTCATATATGTTTGTATCGGGGAAGGTCGGTTTAAACTCCCGGAAACGGGTAGTTCCGGATTTGGATCGGGCGAATCCAGTCATTGAAGCTTTGTCTACCGGAAAATATGAGAGAATGATAGAGTTAAAGAGAAGAAGCTTTGAATATGAAAGAAAATAAACAGAGAGAGAGAAAGATTATAAGAGAGTATTGGGTGTAAAATGTGAGAAAACAAAGGAAAATTTACAGATAAATTGCTTAGAAACAAAGGAACGATTCTTTCTATTTTTTACACGATGTGTTGTTTTTTGTTGGGATCTGGGTTTAGTGGATAGATAGAAAAAGTGAGAGTGGCGTAAATGAAAATAATATCAACTTACTTAAGTAACTTTATGGTTTTTTTGGAGAATTAGATCCACTCGATCCTATAACCTTTTAGATCAAATTCAGGTATCTTTCTAATCGAGTTATCAACTTCGGCTAACTTGGTTTTTATACTAAGGTAAATTAAAATAAAAATAAAAAAATGTGTTCTCGTGATAAGATTATAGATTAGAATAGTTCGACGGCTCGTGACACTGCCTAGGAGATGATTTGATGAGATGTGTGACAAGTAAGAATGGGAGACATACGAGTCAGTATTGTCTTTTTGGAACTTTCTTTCATTTTGTTTTATTTGTATGTGTGGTTAATTTAGAGGCCCTTTGGTTTCTGAGGCTCTTGAGTCTCGATAATGTGACTCATGTGAGAGATTGTCACTAGAAGATAATATACCTAAAAATAGTATTATTTGTACATTGTTGTTTTTCTTTTATTGGTCTAATTAGTTTTAATTTTTTTGTTAATGGTAATCATATACTAAAAAAGAAAAAATCCCTAGGAAGTCTAACAAAGATCGATTAATACGTTATTTCTCTTACATACCTAGCGTAAGCATCAGCCTTATAATTGAGAATTCAAATTAGTTTTGATTTTGAAATATTCACATAATTAAATTAATTATTTTAGGGTTAATAGTATTGATATGATAGAAAACAAAAAACATAAGGAAATATATATATATATATATATTTAATGGTTCACATGATATTACATTTTTTCTGTTGATAATGGTACGGAATAATAAATCATCAAAAATAGAAATTCTACGAACTATCATATAACGAAAGTTACTTGATTACAAAAACCATATATGGAATATGACAAAACAATTGTGAAATCATTGAACTGATGATAAAATAAAATATAACAAAAATTGTTATCCCAAAAATCTCCAACCATTAATGATTCAACATAAACGACGTCGTTGTGGGGACGAGGAAATATCGACATCACAAAAGACGAGTTCGCTGTATTTGTTTTGGCTATTTTTTGTTTTGTGGATTCGTTATCACATGCTTACATGTGTTTTGGTTCATTTTTCTTCCACGCGTCTATATACACAATTTAACCATTTTTTTATATAATTTCTCATGATTCCTAAGTTTTATTTGTATGAAATAATAAAATAAAATCATAGCTCAAGCTTAAGTCGTGCTTATATGGTTGCAAGTATAAAAAAATATAAACGCGTTATTAATTTGTTTAAGTATAGAATTTTTTTGTCAACTATACTGGTTTTTAAATCTCGTTCCTACTACTGTCAGGTAAAAGATTCAATCTCTGGTATCTTGTACCAAGTGTCCTCGGTATTTAAGTATAGATTATTAGAAAAATGATCGTGCTAGTCTTTCATTTGATACCATCATTATTAATACAAATCTTTTTCTTTCATAATTACATCACTTAATCATTAATGCACTCTCGCTTGATTTCTCATTTTTAAATAATAAATTAGTTGCATGTGGCATTTAATTTATTGGCAGGTGATAAGTATACAAGAGGGCATGCGCATTTGCACATCTTGGGATCGAGTCCCCCTATTTGCATTTGCAAGAACTTGGCTAATGAACCGGCAATTTGTGGTCCAATGTTGACCAAAAAAAAAATAATAATAATAAACTAGTCATTGTTTTTTATTTAATTAGGCTAATTATTTGTTGCGTTGTAGAGTATATAGTAATTGATGAACTAAATAGGCAAGTGGCATTTAGTCTAGTGGTATGTAGTAAGTCTATAAGAGGCAAGTGCACTTGCACATCCTGGAACCGAGTCTCCCCGCTTGCATTTGCAAGAATTTGGCTAATGGACCGACCATTTGTGATCCAATGTTGACAAAAAAAGGAAGTTAACGATTGGAACAATCCATGATTGAGGCATTTTAACGCCGTTAGTGTTTACAGTGAATGAGTGATAGGTTCACGTGATGTCTTATGTTTTAATTCATCGCGATGAAGACACTATAACAAACAATCCGATGCTTCACATGAATATTCACTATTATCAGTTTATTTATTTATTTAATGTTTCATTACTTAGTACAGTACTTCGAGGCCCGGGCATTCCGACATGTTAATTGTCACATGAGTCCCATTCAAAACGATATAAAAAGATAGGTTAAAATTTATTAGTTAAAAATTTAGCATAAAGTTTTAAAAGCAACAGTTTTGTTTTTCAATTATTTGGATGTTTTTTCCCCGTAGATGCGGAGAATGTTTTCCACTATTGAACTTTTAATTTATGCACATTACCTAACGTTAATTGTCATTTTAACTCTATTTGAAAGAGCACAAAACACAGAGAATTTGCATTAACAAAGATATATATATATATGTATAACCTATGCAATCAATATTTGTATATTTAGAAATTTAAGGTACATTTATAATTAGTGGTTGAATTTTATTTAAAACATTAATTGAATTTGGTAAGATTTGAAGTACCAAAGAAGTAAATATTGAGATGGTTAGTGGAGGTACACTTTTCTCAAATCTTAAAGTAGTAAAGATGGCTTTGGTACTTAACAGGAAAAAAGAAGAAATATTTTTTTACAAAAGAATATAAAAGACAAAAAACGTAACTAATAAAATATTATTTTATTTTGTTTCTTGTGATCATTTTCATTTTTATATAGAATGCCAAGAGCTAGATACGAAAGCTTAGATAGTAACACTTTAAATCCACAACAATTCGACAAAATTACTAAATTATGACCAGAGTCTGCTAAGTAAAGAGTACATTTGAAGTAATTAGACTCCATTTGTATCTTATACATAAACCAAATTGTATAGTCCATTTATGTAAATATATAAAAAGAAAAACTATAATATATGCGTCAGCTGAAATTATCATGTGATTCCAACAATCCAACAAACTCCAAAAAATACCGGTCCAAATGTTCGACAGCATGCTTCTGCAAGAAGCAAACATATAAAAATAATTATTTTAGGAAAATATGTATATTATTATAAACAAAAATACAACATACACGCATGCGTCATGCATGTATGTATAAAAAGGTGTTGGTTTTATATATAAAAAGTGATATTTGACATAAATTCGTATGATTGTTTAATAATGTTAGCTTCAAAGTTACTCTTATATATTCTTAAAATTGTTTCGTCACTAAATTTAGGTGTTGTGGCAACGACCTTAACCAAAACCACACCTACTTAATGTGTCTAGTGTTAAATATCTGCCTTTTCAATTATCTCGTTTTATTTAATTCTTAAGTTAAAGAGCTTGTGTGGTTCAGTAAAATAAAATTACATTTTTCAGGTCATTTCTACAAAAATACGAAACTATATTTTTGATCTATTGAAATACCTAGAGATCAGAATTTATCTATGGACTACATCACACTAAAAAGAAGTTCATGTTTCTTTTATAAAACTTGAGAACTCCCAAGTTACCAAAAAATTATAATATATTTAAATTTTATTATTATAACATCTAAACTAATTCGTGATATATATGGTATGTATTTGTGTATAATTATTCTTGAAAATGATTATCAAAATTGTTCATGTTGAGGCATTGACCATTTAGCCTACAAATGGGCTCATATTGGACCTTTATTCAATTAATGGGCCCTAGAAGGATTTGAGAGCTGCCCGTCCAAAACGCCCGAGAACAATCAAATTATCTAATTTCTCCAAAACACCTTTGCTCTGATTTCTTTCATTCATCAGTTGAAAAACAAAAACCACTCGATCATCTAAGTGTAGTTTGTAGGTCTGGCTACTTTACCGGAATCTGAAAAACTGATTCAAAACTAGAGTTTGATTTGGATATAAGCAAAAGTAATTTATTCGGCTTTGTATAAAGTACCTAAGGATATCAGATCTGGTTTGGGTATCCGAAATATTTGAATATCCGAAATTATACTCGAATACCTGATTTTTTTGGTGCTTTAGGTATATAATATACTCGAATTTATTTTTTCAATTTTCTACCCCAAGTGAAACTGGAATCAAAACTGAAATTTAATCAAAATGGTTTTGGTTTTTAAATGGATATGAAAATTGTGGACCCAAACCGATCTGTATCCGAGAGGACATGAACCGAATTCGAACTGAATAGTGCTTCATTCCAAAACGGATACCAAAATCTCATATTCGAAATACATGAAGCTGATCGGATAGTATTTGAAACTGATCTAAATATCCAAATGCGTAGAACTAGTAGGTTTTTTGGTCAATATTGAACCACAATTGGCTGATCCAATAGCCAAATTCTTACATAATGTAGATAACATAACTCGATCCCTAATTGTACAAATGCGTCTGTTTTTAGTGGACTTACCCCTTCCCATTAAGTTAAAGACCATCTTATTGATTTATTTATTGTTACTCTAAAGTTTTGTGTTATTGTAAACTAAGCATGTGACACTCTACTTTTATAAAATAGAATCTGAATATTAATAGATTGTCAAACGATGTGTGAGTCTAAAAGAAGCTAATTATAATTCTCGGATAAGAAAAAATTGACTTATGTTGATACACGAATTCAAATCAACAAAAAAAACTTGAAAGATGTTGCTAGAGATTAAGGGATTATTAGTTTTATGATTTTTAAAAAATTTAAATTTTTTAAAGAGCTTACTGTTATTTAATCTAAACTTTTTATTAGATTGAAGATTTATGAAAGTCTACTAAAATCATATGTTATTCAGATAAAATAATTTTTATTAACTTTGTAAATATATTAGAGTTTAATATTATTGGTTTATAGAATTTAAATATATTTTTTATAGAAAGACTCTTTGAAAATCATAGGTTTTACCCTTAAATTTTAAAAATCAGTAAAAAAATTTTAGAAGAACAAAAACTTTAGTAGAAACAAAAACAACTTTTCGTAATAATAGTGTTTTATACACTATAGGATTAATAATATAGTTATCAAAAATTCTATATCTGTTGGATTATCATTATTCAATATTATAATAACTATACGTAGTGTTCTATAATAATAATAAACATATAAATAATAAGTCTATAAAATCTCTAATTAAACATTGCGAGAACCTATAAAAATTCTAAATTCGTTATCAAAAATTTACATAATCCTAATTAAATATATATTGTCTTATATATATAGTGGAAAATATAAAAACAATGATCTTTATAAAATTCTATTAATAAGATTTTATGATATATTTTCAAACATACGAGAATATACAAAAGTATACGAGAATATAAAAGAATATATAAAATTATGTAAAATTCTTGATACAAAATTATAAAAGAGTATACATGATTTTTTCATTTGAAAGAGTTTATAAAATTATATGATTGTTGAAATCACTAAAAACTTTATATAAATTTTGTTTGAAGGAGCCCTTTAATAATTAGCGATATAAAAGAAAATAATATATAAGAACAAATTAAATAGTAATATGTACAGAGATAAAATTGTGTCACTATAATTACAAAAGGAAACAGTAATAAAATATTTTCTTTCTAAATAAATAAATCTAATTTTAATATGTTTAAAAGTATAAATTTTCTTGAAAAAAGAATAATCTTAATCTAACAAAACTTTATTTTATTTTTTCAATTCTGAAGTAAAAAATTTAAAATATAATATTAAAAAATAAATTAAAATTTTAAATTTATGGAATATATAAATATAACTGAAATTTAAAATTATATGACATTTAAAAATAATTTGATCATGTACATAGTTTCTAGTTTCTATTAGTCCACTAACATTCAAAATAAATTTAAAATAACATTAACAAAAAAATATTTCATCATGAACACAGTATAAAACATAAATAAACACGAGCTAGAATATTTATATATAAAAATTATAACACATAAAGTTTTTAATAAATATCTGTTCAAAAATATATTTCGTATACAACACCATTCATGCATACACAAATCATGACATACATAAAAGACAAAAAAATATCATATATAAAATCCTATTATGTAAAGTTATGTTTCAAAAGTTAGTAATCAACGGGATTATTCCACGTATTAAATCCAACGATCCAAAATTTGCTGTATTTTTACATATATTTAAAATAAAATATTGTGATTGTGATATATATAGCTATATTTTTAATTTTAATCCTACCATAAAAATATAAAGTTGGATTTCAAAAGTTAGTAACAAACTAGATTCTTTAACGTGTTAAATCTAAATATCTAAAATTTACAGTATTTCTATATATATGAAAATAAAATACTATGATTGTGATATTTCTATATACTGTTAATTTTAATCCTACCATAAAAATATTGTATTAATATTTATCTCTATGATATATTTAACATTTTTCTTAATCATATTATATAAAGTTAGATTTTAAATCACATTAGAACCAAAAAAAGGTTGAGTTTCAAAGTTAGTAATCAATGGGATCATTCTACGTGTCAAATCCAACAATTCAAAATTTGCTTTATTTTTATATATTTTAAAATAAAATATTATGATTGCGATATCTATCTATATTGTTAATTTTAATTCGACCATAAAAATTGTATTATATAAAGTTGAGTTTCGAAAGTTAGTAATCAACATGAATCTTCCACGTGTCAAATTCAATATAAAATTTGTAGTATTTTTCTATATTTTAAAATAAATTATTGTGATTGTGATATCTATCTATATTGTTAATTATAATCTTACCACTAAAAGATATTAATATTTATCTCTATGATATATTTATCACTTTTTCTAATTATATCATAAAATTGTAAATATTTATAGCTATTTCTAATCCTAACATAAAGAAAAGTTCATATTATATAGTTAAGGTCCAAAAGTTTTTAGTTAACGAGATTCTTCTAAGTGTCAAATCCAACAATCCAAAATCATGTAGTATCCTGTTATATAAAGTTGAGTTTCAAAAATTAATAATCAACGAGATTCTTCCATGTGTCAAATCTAACGATCTAGAATTTTATAATACATTTATATATTTTGAAATATCTTTTTATAATTTTATTATATATAAAGGATTTCAAAATAAACCTTCGT